>NW_026508528.1:0-12769 GCF_026875155.1 Cherax quadricarinatus
TTCTATCCAGACTTTGCCTTTCTTGTTTCATCCTTACCACCACCACTTCTGTTACTTGGTGATTTTAATGCCCACCATTTCCTCTGGGGGGGTCTCATTGTGACTCACGTGGCATTCAGTTGGAGGCTTTTCTTGCCTCTCACCCCCTCCATGTTTTAAATACGGGTACTCCCACCCATTTTGATCCTCGTACTCATACTCTCTCTTGCATCGATCTATCAGTCTGCTCTTCCTCCACTGCACTAGACTTCACCTGGTCTGTTCTACCAGACTTACATGACAGCGATCATTTTCCGATCATTCTTACTTCTCCTTCCTATTCACCACCTTCCCGTAGCCCTCGCTGGCAATTTGATCGGGCAAATTGGGATCTTTACTCACACCTCACTGCTTTTAGTGAGGTTCCTTCTTCATCCTCCATTGATGAGCTCCTACACATCTTCTCGACATCAGTTTATACCGCAGCTTCTCATTCTATACCCCAAACCTCAGGCAGGCATTCTCAGAAGTGCGTGCCTTGGTGGTCTCCTGCTTGTGCTCGTGCAGTCCGTTTGAAACGTGCTGCATGGGGCAGGTACCGGTACAATAGAACCGCTGAGAGACTTGTTGATTTTAAGCAGAAGCGTGCGATCGCTCGCCGTGTCATCCGTGAAGCTAAACGCACTTGTTGGCGAGACTATGTTTCCACCATCACCTCTGCTTCTTCTATGAGTGCAGTCTGGAAAAAAGTGAGGAAATTGAGTGGTAAATACTCTCCTGACCCGGCTCCTGTTCTACGGGTCACTGGTGTTGATATAGCAAACCCTCTCGACGTTGCCATTGAACTTGGCACACATCTGGTCCGTATTTCCCGAGGGCTCCATCTATGCCCCTCGTTTCTTTCCTCAAAGTCTGCCAGAGAGTTAGTACCCTTGGACTTTTCTTCTCTCGGAGAAGAACAGTATAATGTGCCTTTTACACTTCAAGAACTGGAGGCAACGCTCTCAGCTTGCCGATCATCGGCAGCTGGCCTGATGACATTCATATTCGTATGTTACAACATTTACATCGGTCAGCCCTTGTAGTCCTCTTACACCTCTTCAATCTTATTTGGGCACAAGGAGTTCTTCCCCAGCTGTGGAAATCTGCCATTGTTCTCCCTTTCCGCAAACCGGGTACTACAGGACATGATGCCTCCCACTATCGCCCCATCGCTCTTACAAGTGCAGTTTGCAAAGTGATGGAACGCCTCGTAAATCGACGTTTAATGTGGTATTTAGAGACTCACAACAGTCTCTCCGCTAGTCAATATGGCTTTCGTAAGGGTCGTTCTACCATAGACCCCTTACTACGCTTGGATACGTATGTTCGTAATGCCTTTGCGAATAATCACTCAGTTATTGCCATATTTTTTGACCTTGAGAAGGCATATGACACAACTTGGAGGTATAATATTTTGGCCCAGGCCCATTCCTTAGGCCTCCGAGGCAATCTACCATCCTTCCTTAAGAACTTTTTAACTGACAGACATTTCCGTGTTCGAGTCAATAATGTTCTTTCCCCGGACTTCGTCCAAGCTGAAGGTGTCCCTCAGGGATGTGTTCTAAGCACAACACTTTTTCTCCTTGCTATAAATGATTTGGCCTCTGTTCTTCCACCCAATATTTGGTCATCACTCTATGTTGATGACTTCGCTATTGCTTGTGCAGGCGCTGACTGTCACCTTATTGCAGTTTCTCTCCAGCATGCGGTCGACCGTGTTTCCACTTGGGCCACCACACATGGGTTTAAATTTTCAAGTACCAAAACTCACCAAATTACTTTCACTAGACGCTCTGTTATCTCCGATCATCCTTTGTATCTCTATGGCTCCCGTATCCCCGAACGTGATACAGTCAGGTTTCTAGGCCTTCTCTTTGACCGTCGGTTAACCTGGAAACCTCACATTACCTCTGAAGGAAACTTGTCACACCCGGGCAAAACCTTTCTTAAAACCCTTGCTCTTTTTCCCTGGGGAGCTGATCCAAACTCTCTTCGCCTACATTCCCCCCTCGTTTTATCAAACTCTTTTTATGGTGCCCCAGATTTATTCCGCGGCCTTCCTGCTATTCTCTGCCTTAACCTATCCATCAAAGGCTTACTTTTGTGCCTTGGTGCTTTTCGCTCTTCCCCCTTTTTAGAGCCTCTATACAGAAGCAAATGTTCCATCCCTTTTCTGCGCCGTGATGCCCATTGCCTTCGTTATATGTAAAACTCCACGATCTACACAATCCTTCCCTTTTTTAGAAGGTCACCGATATTGTAACTTCTTTATTTTTTTTTCGCCGCCCCTGTTTGCTCCGTCCCTTTTTTCTTCGCCTACTTTCATCTTGTCTTCCCCTTTAGTTACCCCTTTATATGTTTAGTAGATCTCATTTTCCCCACCCCCCGGGAAATTCCCGCTGTTCGGGTCTGTTCTTTCTCACCCCTTTTCTCGAAGCTCAACTGCCTACGGTGGCTTCCGCTCCTTTTTCTTGATCACTTCCCTCTATTCTCTGCCACCGCTGTGTACCAGATGGCTCAAATTTTTCAGACGGCGTGGGATTCGCAGCAGTTTTTTCCGGACAGCGTGTACGAGGGCTTTTACTTCTTCAGCTAGCATTTTTACGGGAAACTGTATCCCATTTTGCAGCACTTTTTCGTACGCATTAGCCGTGTCATATTTGGGGTTGTCTCAGACCCCCCTTAGTGCTTTACAGGCATACAAAAATTTGATACACGTCTGTGGTTGCGGGGTTAAAGTTCCAAGGGTAGTTTCGGATGGAGTTGAATCTTGATTCAGTAGAGTTGATCCGGAAAGGTCCCACTTTTAAAGGGCTTCCCAGCCCTGTAAAAACTTCGACAGTATTACCAAAGGGCTGGCCCCCCTCAGGAAATTAATGTATAAAAAAAGAATAAAAACTGACAACAAAAACACTTTTTTTTTAGAAAATATAAAATATAAAACACTTAAATTGAAGTATTAAATCCTAAATTAAAGAAATGAAAAAGAAAAATATAAATGTTAACTGAATTCAAAACTAAAAAAATGTATAAAAAAAGTGGGGGTTGGTGTTGGGACACTGCGTGTTGTTGAAATGTAGTGTTGCTGATGTGGGGGGGGGGGGGGCGAGGGGTTTTAAAAACCCCCCGGCTGTTCTTACAGATTTTTTAGCTTTCAATAATCCTTCCCGATACAGGAAAGCAGGTTTTCTCCACTGCAATGTGAGGGGTTATATCTTATTGCTACACAAAAGGTAATGGATCAAAAATTTTGGGACATCTCAGAATTGTCCCCTCTCATTCAATTCTATTTATTGATTGGAGGTGACCCTTCTGTCATCCAAGCTGGAAAGATAGACAGGTTACCCACTGCTTAAGAAACACTCTCCATGATAAATACAATACCCAAAAAAATGTGGTGTTATTACAACAGTCAACTTAGAGCAAAACTGAAAGGACTAAGTTTTTTATTGGTCAAAAGTGAAGCTTTCAACCAATAAATCCACTAGAATACAAGGCAGGCTTTGTACTTACAGTAGTGCTGGGAGCTGGAGTCAGTGATTACTGTTTGGACCGGAGCCCCACACGTCACCTTTCGGGAAGGGGGGGGGAAGAAGGAGGGGAAGGGATAGGGGGATCTAGACTGACCCTACCTTAACAAGCAGCCCAGCAATCAAACTATCACTTTCGGGGTGGGGGGGGGAAAAAAAAGGCGGGAATTTAGCGGGAGCTAGACTTGCCTTATCTTAACAAGTAGCCGGCAAGCAAACTATCACTTCGGGGAGGGGGGAAAAAGGGGGGGGATAAGCGGGAGCTGGACTTACCCTACCTTAACAAGTACCCGGGCAATGAAACTATTGTTACTATATCGCTACTCCTATCTATTGAACTTTTCCTCACACTGCTGACTAGCATCACCTTGGACGTCACCCAGGACGTCATCTCGCATGTAAATCCCACGAAAATCCCTCATGACACGCCTACATCACCACATGTACATCGACAGTTACAGTTTCACGACGAGGAATTTGTTGCAGCATTGTCTTTGAACAATTGAGAAAGTATGTAAGTGTTAATTCCTCAGTGTTCCTTACTAGTGTTTCATATGTACGTGAATGCCTTAATGTCGATTTTACACAGAAAAGCATCATTTGTAAGTGCAAGACATGTTCGTAAACGCATGTGCAGTTAGTGCGGGTGTGGGGCAAGTTTTCCGTGTCCTGATGTGTAATCTGAGCCCAGATGTGTGTGGACTACGTGTGGTCTGAGCCCAGACCATTGGTAGCACCCTTGTGTTACATGTCATCCGCTGTGACCGTTTGACAACCGACACTAGTCAGTCTCATTCCAGGTGCCAGATTACAAGCGCCTGAAGCCCCCCTGTACAGAAAGCTCTTATGCTCACTGACGTAGACCCGAGTCGTATCTGTACGACTCCTCGCATGAGTCGTATGTGCTACACTCAATCCACTCTGCCCGCAGTGGCAGCCCCAGCGACAGTACCAGTCAGGTGATTGACTGTGATGGGCTAGTGTGGTGAGTCAGTGGGCTCACTTGATGGGGTAGTGTGGAGAGTCAGGTGACTCACTGTGATGGGCTAGTGTGGCAAATCAGTGACTCACTGTGATGGGCTAGTGTGGCGAGTCAGGTGACTCACTGTGATGGGCTAGTGTGGCGAGTCAGATGACTCACTGATGGGCTAGTGCGGCGAGTCAGGTGACTCACTGTGATGGGCTAGTGCGGCGAGTTAGGTGACCCACTGTGATGGGCTAGTGTGGCAAGTCAGGTGACTCACTGTGATGGCTAGTGCAGCGAGTCAGATGACTCACTGTGATGGGCTAATGCGGTGAGTCAGGTGACTCAAAGTGATGGACTAGTGCGGCGAGTCAGGGGACTCACTGTGGGTGGGCTAAGTCGGCGAGTCAGGTGACTCACTGTGATGGGCTAGTGCGGCGAGTCAGGTGACTCATTGTGATGGGCTAGTGCGGCGGGTCAGGTTTAAATCACTGTGATGGGCTAGTGCGGCGAGTCCAGTGATTCCCCTGTGATGGGCTAGTGCGGCGAGTCAGGTGACTCACTGTGGACTAGTGCCGGCGAGTCAGGTGACTCACTGTGATGGGCTAAATTGGGCGAGTCGGTGACTCACGTGATGGCAGTTTCGGCGAGTCAGGTGACTCACTGTGATGGGCTAGTGCGGCAAATCAGGTGACTCACTGTGATGGGGTAGTGCGGCGAGTCAGGTGACTGTGATGGGTAGTGCGGCGAGGCAGGTGACTCACTGTGATGGGCTAGTGTGGTGAGTCAGGTGACTCACTGTGATGGGCTAGTGTGGTGAATCAGGTGATTGTGATGGGCTAGTGTGGCGAGTCATTTTTATGGGCTAGTTCGGCGAGTTAGGTGACTCAGGGGATGGGTTAGTGCGGCGAGTCAGGTGACTCACTGTAATGGGCTAGTGCGCCGAGTTAGGGGACTCACTGTGACGGGCTAGTGCGGGGAGTTAGGTGACTCACTGTGACGGGCTAGTGCGGCGAGTTAGGTGACACTGCGACGGGCTAGGAGGGTCACATGATAAGTATTGCATTAGTTCTTTCTAGTTTTCTCGTGTTGAACATTGATTGGCTCTTCCGAAATAAATAAAATTTCGTTTTTTTTTTTTCCTTTTGCTAGCCTCTTCCTCAAAAACAATTTGTACAAGAAATGATGGTTAATACAGTGTTAGGGGCTCTGTTTTGAGGTTATTGATCATCCATGTAATTTCTCGAATATCAACTAACTTGTGCAATAGTCATTTTGAGCAATGGGAAAGACCTGCTCACTGATGAAAATAAATAAGTTGAACCTAACTTAATCTAAATTTAGAAGTAAATTTTAAGTTAGGTTACTATGATTTTTGGTTGAATTACAATCCTGGAGACAGAGGAATGGAGAGGAAGTCTAATGTAATCAGTTCCTCAGTCTTATAGAAAATTTGTCTGAAGACTGAGGGACTGATTACCTCGGTCTATCTCTCCACAATGTCTACTGCCTCCAGGATTACAATTCGCCTAATGAAACCTGCAGTAGAGGAGAAACCTTCCAATAGACACCCAATGTTACACCTGTCTTATCAACTTGTCGTTAGTGTATATGATTCATGATATAAGAACTCCTACTGGCCCACGCGAGGCAGATCCAGCTCAACACCCATTCATGTATTTATCTTATTAAAACTATACAGGGTTTCAGTTTCAATGACGCTATTTGGGAGTTTGTTCCACTCATCCAAAACTCTATTACCAAACCAGTGATTTCCTAAATCTTTTCTGAACTGAATTTTTCCAACTTGAAACCATTTTGTGAAGGACCTGCCTAGTATGGGCCAACAGGCGTACTGCAGTGTTCCTCCTTAATGTTCTTAGCTCTATACATCACTAATAAGGCCTTACTTGGATTGTTCCGCTCAGTTTTGTTCTCCTTACTACAGGATGGATATAAACTTAGGATGACTAAAATGATTCACTGTATAATAAATCTCCCATATGAAGACAGACTTAGATCTTTGAATCTTCACTCTTGAATCAAGAGCCACAGTCAACTATAGCCGATCTGAATACTTTAATTATTAAAACTTACCCCGTCAATCTCAGGTCCCTTAAAAAATTGACTGTATAGCTCACCTAGCAAACACATGGTTCACGGAGGTCCAGGTCCCACTGACACACTGGGTCAACCTACCTGGCTTCCAGACGCCATCTGCCACCCATCTAAACACTTACAGTACACTCCATAGATGGCGCCAGACTGCGTCAGGTTCTTCACGATCATCATGTTTGCCAGCGAAGGTGCAGGGTTGAGGCAAGGTTTATTAGTGGTGCTGCTGCCGAGGAAGTGGCAGGGTTGAGGCAAGGTTTACTAGTGGTGCTGCTGCCGGGGAAGTGGCAGGGTTGAGGCAAGGTTTACTAGTGGTGCTGCTGCCGGGGAAGTGGCAGGGTTGAGGCAAGGTTTAGTAGTGGTGCTACTGCCGGGGAAGTGGCTTTTTTGGGTTATCCTAGGTTCTCTACACATATGCTGCTATGTATGATAATTCTATGTAACTGTATTTGTGTATACCTGAATAAATTTACTTACTTACTTACTTACTAGTGGTGCTGCTGCCGGGGAAGTGGCAGGGTTGAGGCAAGGTTTAGTAGTGGTGCTGCTGCCGGGGAAGTGGCAGGATTGAGGCAAGGTTTAGTAGTAGTGATGCTGCCGGGGAAGTGGCAGGGTTGAGGCAAGGTTTAGTAGTGGTGCTACTGCCGGGAAAGTGGCAGGGTTGAGGCAAGGTTTATTAGTGGTGCTGCTGCTGGGGAAGTGGCAGGGTTGAGGCAAGGTTTAGCAGTGGTGCTGCTGCCGGGAAGTGGGGGTTGAGGCAAGGTTTGTGTGGTGCGCTGGGGGAAGTGGCAGGTTGAGGCAAGGTTTAAAAAGGGTGCTGCTGCCGGGAAAGTGGCAGGGTTGGGAATTTTTTATAGTGGGCTGTGCCGGGGAAGTGGGGGGGTTTGAGGAAGGTTTTAGGGTGGTGCTGCTGCGGGGAGTGGGGGGGTTGGGCAAGGTTTATTGGGGTGCTGCTGGGGGAAGTGGGGGGGTTTTGGGGGAAGGTTTGTAGGGGTGCTGCTGCGGGAAAGGGCAGGTTGAGGCAATTTATTTGGTGTGCTGCCGGGGAAGTGGCGGGGTTTTGAGGCCAAGGTTTAGTTGTGCTGCTCCCGGGGAGGGGCAGGGTTGAGAAGGTTTAGTAGTGGTGTGCCCCGGGGAAGGGGCCCGGGGTTGGGCAAGTTTATTAGTGGTGCTCGCCGGGGAAGGGGGCAGGGTTGAGGCAAGGTTTAGAGTTGCTCTGGGGGGAAAGTGGCAGTTGGGGCAAGGTTAGTATTGGTGCTGCTCGGGGAAGTGGCGGGTTGAGGCAAGGTTTATAGGGGTGCGCGCGGGGAAGTGGCAGGGTTTGAGGCAAGGTTTAAGTGGTGCTGCTGGGGGGAAGGGGCAGGTTGGGGGGGCAAGGTTAAGTGGTGTGCTGCTGGGGGAAGTGGCGGGGGGTTTGAGAGGTTTATTAGTGGGCTGCTGGGGGAAGGGGCAGGTTTGAGGCAAGGTTTATGGGTCTGCTGCGGGGAAGGGGCAGGGTTGAGCAAGGTTTATGGGTGGTGTGCTGCCGGGAAGTGGAGGGTTGGGGCAAGGTTTTTAGTGGTGCTGCGCGGGAAGTGGGGGTTGGGGCAAGGTTTAAGGGTGCTCTGCCGGGGAATGCGGTTGAGGCAAGGTTTTTAGGGGTTTGCTGTGCCGGGGAAGTGGCGGGGTTGAGGAAAGGTTTTAGTGGGTGCGTGGGGGAAGTGGGGGTTTGAGGCAATTTTATAGTGGTGCTGCTGCCGGGAAGGGGCAGGGTTGAGGCAAGGTTTAGTGTGGGCGCGGGGGAAGTGGCAGGGTTGGGGGCAAGGTTTAGAGTGGTGCGCTGGGGGAATGGTTGGTTGAGGCAAGTTTAGGGTCTGCGCCGGGGAATTTGGCAGGTGGGCAAGGTTTAGTGGGTGCTGCGCGGGAAGTGGCAGGGTTAAAGGCAAGGTTTGAAGTGGTGCTGCTCCGGGGAATGGCAGGGTTGACAAGGTTTAGTTTTTGGCTGCTGCGGGAAGTGGCAGGGTTGGGAAAGGGTTTTTAGGGGCTGCTGCCGGGAAGTGGCGGGGTTGGGAAAGGTTTAATGTGGGCGCGGGGGGGGAAGTGGCGGGGTTTGGGAAGGTTTAGTGGTGGTGCTGCTCCCGGGGAAGTGGGGGGTTTGGGCAATTTTTATTAGGGGTGCTCTGCCGGAAGTGGCAGGGTTGGGGCAAGGTTTAATATGGGCTGCTGCCGGGAAGGGCAGGGGAGGAAGGTTTAGAGGGGTGCTGCTCCCGGGGAAGTGGAGGGTTGAGGAAAGTTTTAGTGGTGCGCGCCGGGAATGCAGGGTTGAGGCAAGGTTTATTTTGGGGTCCCGGGGTGAAAACGGGGATGGGGGCCCCAAGGGTTGGGGAGGAAAAGTTTATTAGTGGTGCGCTGCGGGGAAGTGGCAGGTTGAGGCAAGGTTTAGTTTTGGTGCTGCTGCCGGGGATTGGCGGGTTGAGGAAAAGGTTTAGTAGTTGTCTGCTGGGGAAGTGGCGGGGTTGAGGCAATTTTAAAGGGGGTGCTGTCGGGGAAGTGGCAGGTTGGGGCAAGGTTTAGTAGTGGTGCTGCGCCGGGGAAGTGGCGGGGGTTGAGGAAAGGTTTATTAGTGGTGCTGTCGGGGGAAGTGGCGGGTTGAGGCAAGGTTTATTTAGTGGTGCTGCTCCGGGGAAGTGGGGGTTTGAGCGGTTTAGTGTGGTGCTGCTCCCGGGGAAGGGGCGGGTTTTGAGGAAAATTTATTTGGGGGTGCTGCTGCCGGGGAAGGGGCAGGGTTGGGGGAAGGTTTAGTAGTGGTGCTGCTGCGGGGAAAAGTGGCGGGTTAGGAAAGGGTTTTTATTGGGGTGCTGCTCCCGGGGAAAGTGGCAGGGTTGAGGAATTTGGGGTGTTCCAAAAAGTCTGTTTTGGGCAGGTTTAGTGGGGGTGCTGCTGGGGGGAAGTGGAAGGGTTGGGGGCAAGTTTAGGGGTGGTGCTGATGGGGGGAAGGGGCGGGGTTTGAGGCAAGGGTTTAGTGGTGGTTTGGCGCTGGGGGAAGGGGCAGGGTTGGGGAAAGGGTTTAGTGGGGTGCTGCTGGGGGGAAGTGGCAGGGTTGAGGCAAGTTTAGGGGGGGGTGCGGGGGGAAAGTTTCTTTTTTTTCTGGGGAAGTGGAGGGTTGAGGAAAGGGTTTTAGTGGTGGTGCTGCGGGGGGAAAGTGGCGGGGTTTTGAGCAAGGGTTTATAGTGGTCTGCGGGCCGGGGAAGGGGCAGGGTTGAGGCAGGTTTTTGCGGGTGCTGCTGCCGGGCTGGCGAGGCCCCCAATGATTAAATGGAACGAGTTTTTCCACTCCTTTTGTTTGGGGGGAAAAAAAACTGTGCGGACAGCCTAGTTGCTTGCAATAAAAAATTTGTTTTAAATCAAGACTAAGAGTTGACCCACATGGATGCTTAAACGCTAAAAAAATAAGCAGATAAAAATACTTTTTGTATCTGTTTTTTCCCAAAATCAACTTTTCTACAGCAAGAAAATCTTCATGTACAGCAATAAAAAAAAGGAACGACTGCTTGCACTGTCAAAGCTGTCATAGCATAACCAGTCAAGAAGAGAACCAAAAAGGGCCTAGATAATATTATAATCAAGGGAGAAGCGCTAAATCCTAGGAGTAGTGCGCCTGTGGGGGATGTGGAAAGGGTTTAGGTTTAATTCAGGGAATAGGGCACAGATCCAATTTCCCCAGATCAAGGCCCCCCACCCGTACTTAAAAAGGACCCCAATGGAAAAATCAATTACTTTTTTTGGGGGTTTTCCCAGGTTCTTTTCACATAGCTGCTCTTTGATAAATTTTTGTAACTGAAACATATGCTTCATTACCAAGTCCAGTCAGACACCACCAAAAATTTTCCCGGCCACCCAAGCTGCTTCCCCACCACGATTTCAGCTCCCCCACTCCGGGGTGACTCCACCCCAAAAACCTATATGCATCAAGTAGCCCATGTGCACGATGTTGCTGTACCAGGATCATTCAACACCACCCCAACGAACTCCTCCAACTCAAAAAATAGCAACCTTTTTTTATTCCTACATCTCTACCTTTAAGCGACATCATAAAGGCCCCCAAACTAAAAATTTTATAATTTTCCTAAAAAACCCCAAAAAAATAATCGGACCTGGGTCCCAAAAACCCACAGGAGACCCACCCCCAACCCCCCCGGCCAACTGACCAAACTCCTACCCCCCCTCCAGCCTCTCCGCCGCCCCCACTGCCAGCCAAATCCCTACCCCCCCCCCGCCTCTCCGCCGCACCATGCCAGCAAGCTCCTACCCCCCCAAGCCTTCCTCCGCCCCCACTGCCGCCAAGCTCCCACCCCCCCCTCCAGCCCTTCCCCCCCAACCCCTGCCAGCCAACTCCCACCCCCACCTCCAGGTCCCCGCCCACCACTGCCAGCCAAGCTCCCACCCACCCCAGCCTCTCCCCCCCCCCCTGCCAGCCAAGCTCCCCACCCCACCCCCAGCCTCCCCGCCACCAACCATGCCAGCCCAAACTCCTACCCCCCCCACCTCCCGCCCCCACCAATGAAACAAGCCTACCCCCCCTCCAGCCTCTCCTGCCACCACCACTGCCAGCCAAACTCCTACCCCACCTCCAGCCTCTCCTGCACCACCACTGCCAGCCAAGCTCCTACCCCACCTCCAGCCTCTCCTGCCACCACCACTGCCAGCCAAGCTCTACCCCACCTCCAGCCTCTCCTGCCACCACCACTGCCAGCCAAGCTCCTACCCCATCTCCAGCCTCTCCTGCCACCACCACTGCCAGCCAAGCTCCTACCCCACCTCCAGCCTTTTCCTCCACCACCACTGCCAGCCAAGCTCCTACCCCCCCTCCAGCCTCTCCTGCCACCACCACTGCCAGCCAAGCTCCTACCCCACCTCCAGCCTCTCCTGCCACCACCACTGCCAGCCAAGCTCCTACCCACTCAAGCCTCTCCCGCCACCCCCAAACTGCCAGCCAAGCTCCTACCCCACCAGTCCATACCTACAAAGGAGTCACGTTCTACACCACGAAACAATATGATAAAGCAATGTCGCGTCAAGAGCTCATCCAACGACTTCAGGACAACACTGTAAAGTTCACCTGCCACGAAAATCCACCAACTACCCTAGAAGCCATAATCCACCACCTCACAAACTATGCATACGACGCCAACACCACAATAAACGTACGACACCTCTCAAGAACAAGATTCAACTCGGTCTGAGACGGCGCAAACGAGTAACCAACTGCCCAATCACCACCTACCGACAAGCTGAAGTTCCCCAGCACTTTGCTACTTAGCTAAAGCTGGGATGTGGCTCCAAAACGACCCTGTTTTCTAACCACCTCAACCCTGCCAGCCATCTCCTGCCTGAAATCTGAAGCCCAGCCCTGCACTGCCGACTCCAGCACAACTTACAACGTCATAACTCACAGTACCTCTGCACAACACGCCCCAGAGTGGACGGGCCACTCACCTCTGCAACCCCACCTCCAGCTTCCAGCAATTTGTAAGAAAGAAGCCCATGACTCTTGCCTTCAAGACTTGCCTTGGAACTGGCTGCCAATATGCCGAAAAATGCTTAAAAATAAAGGTCCTGAAGATAAAGACGTACAAACTATGCTATTTGCTCTTAAGTGCCTGCACACTGTAGTCAAAGCATAATAGTTTTACCATAAACCATACCCCCGGCCGGGATTGAACCCGCGGTCATAGAGTCTCAAAACTCCAGCCCGTAGTTTTACCATCTTATGAGCAAGAGATTGTAATAACTCACTACAATGGATACATTACAAATCTTTTCATGGAACATTGCTTCCATCAGAAGCGGTTGCCTGACTTACATCATATTAGTGCAACCAAGAATATTGATGTCATCTGTTTGCAGGAATGTAGATTGAAAGATGGAGCACCTCCACCAATCTTGCCTGGATATGCAGCTTATAACCTAAGGTCAACCAACTGTTGTGTGATGTATGTCAGAAAGAACTTGCCACATCACTCCTTTCCCTTTCAGAGTCGAGTTAACATGCAGTATCATGGTGTCAAAGTATATGCAGGCGATTTTTCCATAAACATTTTTAATCTCTATGCCCCAGCGAACCAGCTTCGACCTGATGCTTTACCAGATCGCATCAATA
>NW_026508529.1:0-13490 GCF_026875155.1 Cherax quadricarinatus
CAGCGCTAAACCCACTACAAACTACTTAAAGGTACTTACGTCCCCTTACCTGTCGTCCATAGCCCCAGCCACAGCAGATTACCAAAACGTACAAAAACCAATTTTTGCCCAAAAACCCTTTTGGGTTTCCCTAAACCTTCTGGGCACAGATAGCTTTTATAAAAACAACACTCACAAAAAATATCAATAATTGGTTTATTTGGGGTTGTGAAAAAGGGGAATAGATAGTTGTGGGTTTTGGAGGGGTTGGGGGCTTTTGTACAACGGGCGGTTTTTGCTGGGCCGGGCCCAGAAAGGGGGTACACATAAAAAATTTGGCATTTGGGGTAACGTGCTTCACCAGGACCGAAGTCTGTTTATGCACTCCCACCCCCCTTTCCCCCCCCCCCTTCCCCCATTTTCCCTTTACCCCCAACACACACACATACGAGCAGGAGAGAATGGCCCTATAGGACCACAAGAGGGGGACCAAGCTGGAATCAAACCCTGCAACTACATGCGGATTAACCCCACGCACAAACCCCACACCACACACACCAACACACACCACAACCACACACAAACAACCACACCCCCCCAAAACACACCACCACCACGCACGCACACACCACAGGAGTTGGACTCCCCCCTAAAACCTCAATGGTGGGGTGAGTAACCACACCCCACAACAAAAACACAAAAAACCCCCTTCATGCAGCCGTCCATAGATCCTGCCGGGGCTCCCCACTGCCTACCCCAAAACAAACCCTCAAACCAGTAAGGAAAAGAAACTAAGGTAGGGTACACCAAGCAGCGTGGTGTGGGGGAGGGGCAAAAAAGAATCATGGAGGCTCCCCAGACCCAGCGCCGGGGGAAACAAATTTTTACGGGGATGACAATGCGATCTTTCCTCCTGATAAGACCGGGGAAAAATAGAGAAAAGGGGCACGAGCGTTGCACTGTTCATCAAAATCCATGGGTTTGGGAGATGGAAGGAATAGACAGATAAGCTAAGCTCATAGGGAAACAATCCACACGGGGGTCCCAAGGTGGTGATTGCAGGATGTCAACCGCCCAAATAAAAAAAAAACAAGAGTATGGGAAGCAACAGGGGAATTTGGGGAAACCCCTGCTAGGGGGTCAGAAGGGCCCAGTGGGAGGCAAATTTTATTATTGTAGTGATTTAAATTCCAAAGAGATTGACTGAGAAAACCTGGAGCCGCATGGGGACCAAAAGTCGGGGCAAGATGTTGGAGGCAGTACCGGAAAATCCATGTTTACCTGGGTTTACCGGGAGGGGGTTTTCGGGGGTCAACGCCCCCCGGCCCATGATCCCCTGATCCGGGGCCTCATGGGATCAGGGTCGATCAACCGGCTTTTATGCGGGCCGCCCCAAAGCTGACGTACAAAACACACCCCGGGTTGGTCGGGTCTGACTTTGGGTCCTGTCCAGTGCATTTTTGAAGCCCGGGGGTCTTTGGAAACCCCCCCTTATGTATGTTGGGGGGAAACGAACATTTTGGGCCCCGGACACTTGTTTTGTCTCTCAGGTACTGGGGTTTGGGCCCCTGCTTTTCATCGGGGGAATTTCATCTCCTGCGAGTCTTTTGCTTTCATATGGATGTTTTTCGTGTGCGGGTTTTTGGTCAATCCCTCCAGGACCTTTCCCAAATGTATATTACATGTTCTCCTCCCGCTTCGAAGAAACAGATAAAGGGGGACCTACCAAAGGAGAGAAGAAGAGAGAGAGAGAGAAGGGGGAGAGAGGAGAGAGAGAGAGAGAAGAGAGAGAGAGAGAGAGAGAGAGAGAGAGAGAAGAGACATAGTTCAGCATGGGGATATCACCTACGCAGGCCCCTCAACTATATCACGTGTCCGACTTTGATATTTTTTAGATTTAACAGTGAAGTGAAGCAGCACGGAAAAAAGTTGGAAAGCCAAATACAAAAGAGTTATCACAGGCATGATGCAATTCCTCACAAGGGCAGGGGGGAAGAAAACCCTAAATGAGAGAAGTAAATGAAATGATAGATCACGAATCCAAAGTGCAGGGAGGCAAGGAAAAAGTTCGTACCCCAAGGAAACAGACTAAACAGAACACCAAACGACCCTTTGGGGTTCACCCAAAGGTGCAGAAAGGTCAAAAAAAAGTGTGCTTGAGAATAAAAAAATTACAAAGAAAAAGAACCCGGGAAAAATAAAGAGCCCTGAAGACCAAAAACCAATATGCAGGGATAAGGGACAGGCCCCTGCAGCAAAAATGGTATACCACTAAAAAGCCAAATTTGACCCAAGGTTGTACAGCCACATCAAGGTAAACAACAGTCAAGGCCCAAGTAACGGTTGAAAAGGGGGGAGGGGATCACAAGAAAAGACCAAGAAATATGTGAGGAGCTAAAAACAGATTCAGGAGGATTTTCAGGGGAAAACAGAAAGGGGGTTTCCCCAAACCGCATGGCAGGGGACACCAACAAATGCTGGGCACACAAAGCCAACCCATAGGAGATAAAAACTGCGAAGCGAATGATACCTCGGACAACAAAATCTCCGGGGGTCCTGAGGGAAAAGAGGCAAAATTTTCGTGCCCTAACGACAATCTTCAACACATCTTTTGAAGGGGGGAACTACCTGAGGGGTTTGGGAAAACAGCAAAATATGTTCCAGTTTTCAAGAAAGAAAACAGCAAAGGGTTTTCACAAGTAAAAGAAGTAAAATAGGGGGAAGAGAAGGGGTAGGCAGATGCATTTCTTGTGAGGTGGATGGATGTGAAGGTGAGGTGTAGGGGGAGATAGGGGGAAGGTATGGGGGGGTGGGGGGAAGGGTTTTTTTTTTTTATCCTGGTTTTGATGTGTGAATATTTTAAAAGAATGGATTGAGTGGGCAAATTTTTTTATTAGGGTTTAATTCCTTATGGGAAAAAAAGAGTGAGGGAGAGAGAGAGAGCAGGGGTTTTTTTCATGGGGGGGCCCGAATCTTTTCTGAGGTCGGGATGGGGGGGGGGGAGGGGAGGGGAGGGGGGGGGGGGAGGGGGGGGAGGGGGGAGGGGAGGGGAGGGGGGGGGGGAGGGGGAGGGGGGGGGGGGAGGGGGGGGGAGGGGGGGGGGGGGGGGGAAAAGGGTGGGGGAGGGGGAGGTGAGGGTGTACCTAAGTTCGCATTTGTGTCTCACCAGGCGTATAAAGAGGTCATTTGAGCAGAAAACGTCTTGAGTTGATTGAGTTGTATGGTGCAGAGAGTGGATTTTTAATATTTTAAAAAGAAACGCTAAGCCCAAGGATAACAGTAAAAGAATGGAGGTTAACAATTAAAATTTTAAATTTGGACAAATGGATCTGTTGTCTATTTTGTAAAAAAAAAATTTTGGTTGTTGTGGAGAACTAGAAAAATGTAAAGTTTTTTTATTTGTATTTGCTGTTTTTAAAGAAAAGAGGAAAAATGAATTGGTTTTAAAGTTTTCTCTATTTGTATATAAATGTTGGAAAAAGTGTATTACCCAAATTTGTAAAAATGAAAAAAGTATTACTAAAAATGGAAAATAACGAAGAAAAAAATGAATATTTTGTGTTTTCCGCGTTTGTTCATTTAAGTTAGAGGACCCGAGTGACATGCATTTTTTAGTTAATAAGGGGGCACGAATGACCCCCTTAATGGACTTGATTTATCTTGTTTTACCCGAGTGAGGGCATGGTGATTATACTGACTTACCCCACCTGTGTTTACTCAAACCCCGGGGCGTCCGCATTTAGTTCGTTTTTATCAATAAGAGGAAATTTTCTTTTTTCAACTTGTACTCTCCAAGGGGGGGAAAAGGGGGGGCCATACCCTCCCCAGCTTTGAAAGCTCACCCCCATTTGGGGGGGCCCTCAAAACTTACGAGGAAGTGGAACACAAAAAATCTTCGAAAATTGGATCTTAGGGGAGGGGAAGTCTTCTCATGGGGGGACCCTAGGGAGGATTTACCATGTCCATAGGGGGGTTTTCGAAATCGAGAAATTTTTTTGGGGTACCCAAGGAGGACCTTCAAAAATTATAAATTCAAAATCGAAAAAATCGAGGACGTGGGGGGATCCGGCGGGCGCAGCAGAAGGCACAGGAGAAGGTGCGGCAGGGGGCGGGGCGGGGGCGGACCGGGGAAATGGGGGGTGGGGGGGGGACCGCCGCCTATTGGACGGGGTGAGCCCCCTTCCCACTCCCTGGACCTATAGTGACCTGAAAAGGGGGGGCCAGGAGCTTGAATCACCCTTCAAAAACAGTTAGGGGAGTACAATTAATGATACATAACACACACACAAAGGTGGCAAAAATGAGCAAGCCAGGAAGTTCACATCACCGAATAAAGTCGCAGACGATGTCGCTGGTGAATTTAAAGGCCTTCGGGAAACTAAACAGTCATTTAGTGCCTTTTTCAAGATAATCAGGGCCCCTCTTATAGTATCAGCACCAGAAAAATCCCCCCTAATAAAGAACTAAAAAATGGGGGCAAGTGATATGAGGAAGACCAAAGAAGTGAATTGACGACATTAAAGAAGAATAGTACCAGGATAAACATTCAGGACACTCAGGGAACTGTAGGTTAAACAAGGATATAGACTGACAGATGGGGAACAAACCTTTTTGGGCCCACAAAAAACAGCTACACACAGACGATTCATAGGGATGTCAAGAAGTATTTTTTTCAGTTCCGTGTGGTCGGGAAAGGGGAAATGTTTCTGGACAAGTAGTATTAGTAGAAGAAACAGTCCCAATACAAAAGGTTTAAGATATGTAAATTTGGCCCAAGGGGGTTATGAGAAAAAGAAACAAAAATGTGAAATATCTCTGTTTGCCAGATGATGGGAAACTAGTGGGGAAGATGAAAACAGGAGAGGGTAAGAAACCCTTTAAAAAACAAACCGGGTTTAACCTTTTACTCTGGCCCTGACATGTGGTTTTTTTTTCGAATTTAAACCCCAAAAAAATTAAAGTTATGAAAAGTTGGAAATGAAAAAAAGGGACCAAAAAGGGAGAATAGGCTCGGGAAATAAAGCTGCAAACCCCCACAAAAGGACCGGGGGAATAAAATATATTTCCTGGGGCATATCCCTGAGGAAACAACTCCCCGGAAAATTTTGGAAAAAAAAAAAGGCGCGATTTTGGAAAAATCAAAAAAAACTTTTCGGGAATCTCAGCAAGGATTTGTTCACGGTATTATAATGAGGTTCAAGGCCCATCTTTAAATTTTGGAGCCCCAATGGGGAAAACCCCCCAAAAACCTCACAAAGTATGTCAAGAAGCTAGAAAAAGTGCAGAGGTTTGCAAGAACTAGCCCCCCCCCCCGGGGGCCTACGGGGGCAAGACCAAATGAAAAAGACTAAAAACTAAACCTAACGACATTAGAGAACAGAAAAAAAAGGGGTTTCATGGTAATGCTAAAATACTAAAAGGGAAATTTTGACAGGGTGGACGGGGGGCATTTTTTGTTCAAACGGCAGAAAAGGAGCAAAAGGGGGGAAAGGGGAAACAAAAACAGCAAAGGGGAAGAGACGGGCTCCATACCCCGGGTTTTTAAAGGATGGGTTGATAGGGCAGCTGAGAGTGGTGGCCGGGAATTTGGACTCAAACCCCTGCTAAAAATTTTTAAAAAAATTAAAAGTCATTCCCCCTTTTTGGAAACCGGATTCCAACGATTTAAAGATTTTTTTTTAAAAACAATTTTACAAAAACTGAAAAACCCCTTCCCTGAAAACAAACAAAATTTTAAAGGCGCAAACCCTTTTCACTAAGATGCACAATCATTAAATATTAAATCTTTTCAAAAGGGGTGGACTCAAATACATTTACCATGTTTTAACTGGAATAAAAAATTCATAGTTTTTAAACACTAAAATGGTCAACGCGCACCTACACACTTGAATTCACCTCTGCCATCATCAAAATTAGGGGCACTCTTTGAACGTGGGTTTTTTGGAAGTTTTTGGGAAAGTCATTCCTTCAAAATGGTTTCCAAAAAAAAAAAAAATTTTTTGGTCATAGGACCCCTACAGATGTAAATTTTGTCCCCCCTAAAATTTTCCTATTCCCGTACCCCAGTGTTGAAAAAATAAGGGCCGATCGTATTTTTAAGCGAAAAAAAAAAGGGAAAGTTGGGGGAAAAAATTTTTGGGCAACCACTTAAAGGCCCCCCTTTGGGGACAACCTTTTTAAAGGGAAAAATTTCAGTTAACACCCAATACTAAAACAAAAAAATCAAAAAGAACAAAATATAAAAAAATAAATCTATAAAATAAATAAATAAATATGAAAAAACCAAACAAAAAAATTTTGCTAGCAGCGGGGGTGAAAGATCTCCAAAGACCTCGTTTTCCCCCTTCCCTCGGAAATTTCCCCTTTTGAAGAAAAACAAACACCGTTACAACGGAAAGGTCCTCCTCCCCCCAACTTTTTCCTTTCTATAAAGGGAAACTTTTGTGCCTATAACGAACCGGGCAACTTTAAAAACAACATCCTCTTTCATTTTAAAAATTGTGCCCTCGCGCCCCTTTTTAAATTTCAAACATCATATTATACCCACATGCGGGCTTTAAAAAAAACAAAAACTTAAAAAAACATTTTTCCAGCATTAGTAACGCGGGTTGAACTTAGAACCACCACCGCCCAACAAATTTAGGTAGATGGTTTTTAAACCTTTGAAAACAGTATCAGACCTTTTAGGAAGCAGGATCAAAAACCTTTAAAACAGTATTAAAAACCCTGGGCACAGAGTTCAAAGTCTTAGGAATTAGGGCTAAAGGGCCCTTTTGGGAAGTAGGGCCCAAACCCTTAACAAAAGGGGGTCAAACCAAAAAGAAGAAAAAAACCCAAACCCAAAAAACCGGGGCAAACCCTTTAAAAAAGCGGGGCTTTAAGTCTTAGGAACAGATGTCCAACCCTAAGGTTTAATTTGAAGCAAAGACTAGCTTTTTACCAGCTGTGTTTCAAACCCTTTAAGAAACGGGGACCATCCCCTAGGAAGCAGAAAACCCAAACCCCTGGGGAAACTTGGGCACCTCACCGGGGGCCCCTTTCCAAAAATACTTCCTGTGATTAAAGCATTAACAGAAAGAAGTCAACCCCTTTTACGAAACGTAGTCAAAAAGGCAAAAAGTAAAAAGCCTTAGGAAGCACCCCCCCTTTTCAGTTTTGGGTTTTAGCTCACTCCCAACCCCACGCCCCCACCACACCTAGGAGCCATGAGGCAGGCAAGTCTCGCGGCTTTGTGGGCCACAAAACAAAGGCAGGCGTCCTCCCCGGGGGCCCTAAAGCGAGCAGTAAAATTTAATATGGCCCCCCCAAGAGCAAGAAAAGGCGAAACCCTTTTGCAGGAAAAGGGCGCGCCCAGGGTTCAAAAAATCGGGCCCCCTTTCTGTCAAGCCCCCACAATACACTAAATTTTTCTCCCGTCCGCCAAAATGTGCCAGTATCTTCCCTCTCAAACACTTGGATAAAGAAAAAAATATTTTATTTAAATAATTTTAATGGCTTTTTCCCATACAGAAATGCAAAATCGTTTTGGAAAAATATAAATTGTTTAAATTTAGTTTAAAAGGTTAAAAGAAAGGGTGTGGGGGCCCAAAAAGTTTCCCAGGGTCTTTTGGTAGGTTTCCCCAGGTTTAACGGCTTTTAAAACGCCCCCTTTATAAGGGGGGTTTTTCTTTGTCCCCCCCCTTTAAATTGGGTTTCTTTTTCCCGGAGGAGGGTTTTTTTAAAAAACTCATCTTGGCTAATGCTTGGGGGGCCGCACGGGGAGGAGAAATTAACCTTGTAATTTCTAATTTAAGAAAGTTTGCCATGGGGCGGGGGCCCTAGGGCTGAAGTTTTTACCCTGGAGCTGGGGCTTTTTAGGTTTGCTTAGTGCAGAACCACCATGCTCCCCGCAGACGGGCCCCCATGGGAAAAAAAGTTTTAAAACTATAAAGTTTTTAAAAAAAGCTCCGCCGTTTTTCAGATGCCTGATTCATAAGGAAAACGCGGGCCCCTCTGCTGCAGTTTTTTCTCCATCTAACTTGTGTGATCATACTTCTGCAGGAGTAAGGGGATCTTAAAACTGCTAATGAACTCACTCAAGTACATTAAACAGACCCTAACTTTTCCGACACCCAACAAAAAAAAGAGAAATCAAAAGTAGTTTAGTAGAGCAAGTATGGTTTATTTTGGGGAGAAAAATTTTGGCAACATGGACCCCCAAAAAGAATTGGGGATTTCAAACTTTTTTCAAAATCGATTCAAATCGTACTTTGGGAAATTTATTTTTCGATTAAATCTTTTCAACATATTATTTACAAAACCTTTTTTAATTTTCATCCCCTTACCAACCCCCTTTCTTCAAAAAAACTTTAAAACATGCTTTACTTTCCACCCAATCCCTCTATTCTTCCCCATCTTGTGCCGTATTTATGCTATTTTATTAGTGCCTTTTCTCACCCTGCTGGCGCCTTCCTTGCCCTCCCCTTTCTTACCACTAAATTAAAAAATCATTCCCATTTTTCCTCCCCTTCTAAATTTCCCCATCCTTTCCCCCTTTTTTCCCTCGTAATTTTTTTTTTTTTGGGGGGTTTTTTTTTTTTGTATCCTCCGGTATATTCTGTCTTTTTTCACTACTTTCCCATTCCTCTCCTACCAGATTTCTATCATCCTTCTATCCCCTTTTTTTTCCTCTTCCTCCTCTTCATAAATTTAAAAACCCAACACCCCACCTCTTTCTAAAAACCTCCCCCTCCCCCTCCTCCTCCTCCTCTCTTCCTTCTTAGGGTCCCCCCCTTTTTCCCCCCTCCTAACCAAATTCCCCACCACCTCATTTCTTTTCCCCCACTCCCAACATTTTTTCCTTTCCCCCTCTTAACCCATCCCCCCCAACTTTTTCCCCATCCCCCACATTCCCCATTTCCCCCTTTAATTTTTTCTGGTTTGGGTTTTGCTCTTCTCCTCCGCCCCCTGCTCCCCTTTCCCCCTGCTTCCCTCCCTCCTCCTGCGGTCCTCCCCCTCTAGCCGCGACAAACTTCATCTCCCAACCCGCAAAAGCGTTTAAAAAAAGCACCAGTTTTTCGCGGGCCGCCTGCTTATTGGGCCATTATTCCCTGGTAATGTGGGGGCCGCTGGGGCCAGCAAAACAAAACCCAGGAATAAAATATGGCCCCCTCCTGCCCACTCCTTCTCTTTCTTCCCCGCCCCGGGGGGCTAAACCCCCAGGGAGCCTCACTGGGTTTCTTCTCAAAGAGCCTACTGGGGGGCTTCATCTAGAGGCCTTATCTGGGGTGCGTTTATCTAGAGAGCCTACCCGGGGTGCTTTATCAGAAAGGGCCCTTTTCCCGGGGTTCTTCATCTAGAGAGCCTTTATCTGGGGTGCTTCAACTAGAGACCTTAACCCGGGGGGCACATCTTTTAAAAGCCTTTTCTGGGGGCTTCATTTTAAGAGGCCCCTTTTCTGGGGTGCTATCAAATTTTTGGGTGCTTCTCTAGAAGCCCCACCCTTGGGGCCTTTAACAAGGGGCCTTAACCCGGGGGCCCCCCCCCAGGGGAGCCCTTTTCCCATGGAAGCCTTAACTGGGGGCTTCACCCAGGAAACCTTACTGGGGGCTTCACCAAGGGATTACCTTTAACTTTGGAGCCTTACCCGGGGGCTTCACCCGGGGGCCTTTAACCCGGGGGCCCATCAAACCAGGGGGCCCCCCCCCAGAAACCCCTTTTCTGGGGGGGCTTCAAACTAGGGCCTTATCTTGGGGGGTTCATTCCCGGGGGGGCTTCACCTAGGGGCCCTTACTGGGGTGTTTTCGAAGGAGGGTTCCCCTTTGAAGCCTTTTCCCGGGGGCTTTTTCAAACCAGGGGTTTCATCAAACCCTGGGGGGTTTACCTGGGGAAACCTTACCCGGGGGCCCTCAAACCCCGGGGGCCCACCAGAAAGCCCTTACCCGGGGGGCTCACCCGGGGGCCTTATCTGGGTTCCCACCTAGGAGCCTTACCTGGGGGCCTTTATTCTAGAGCCTTATTGGGTCTTCAACCCGGGGGGGCCCTTTCCCCGGGGGCCCCCCTCTGGGGCCTTACTGGGGCCCTCGACCTTTTTGGGGTTCACCCGAAACCTTTTTTTCCCGGGGCTTTAACTGGGAAAATTCACCCTCAAACCAAACCTTTAAACCCGGGGGGTTTTACCAGGGAGGTTCCCTGGGGGGGCCTAAAATGGGACTCACCTAAAGGGGGACACACCAAAATTTTGGGCCCCACATTAGGGACCTACCCGGGACCACCCGGGAGCACCTAGGACCCTTCACCGGGAACCCAAAATGAAATTTCTCTTTTTTATTGGGACCTTAAAACTATTTTTCCCGGTTTCACCAACCATTAATGTTGCCTCCATAAACCCTTCCCTCCCAGTTAAGGGCCTTTCCACTGGGGGGCCTACCATGGAAGCCCCACTGGGAAAAGCTTTACCAAAAGTTTATAAGGGTGCACCCGGGTACTAAACCCTTTTAAAATAACCCTTTGGGAAACCCCCCTGGAACCCCAAAGGGCTTCACCTAGTTTCGCCCTGGGGGCCCCCCATGGAAAACCTTTATTACCAAAAAGTGAACACATGCAGGGCATGACTGCACCACTGAGCGAGCACGCAGTACACGATTCACTCGCAATCGCGAAAAAGAAGTTTCGCTTTTTGCCTCTAAAACTAACCCGCTTCACTACCAGTTATATGTTGCCTCTAATACTACCAGCTTCACTACCATGTTATATGTTGCCTCTGTACTACCAGCTTCACTACCATGTTATATGCTGCCTCTGTACTACCAGCTTCACTACCATGTTATATGTTGCCTCTGTGCTACCAGCATCACTAACATATACTGCCTCTTTACTACCAGCTTCACTAACATGTTATATCCTGCCACTGTACTACCAGCTTCACTACCATGTTATATGCTGCCTCTGTGCTACCAGCTTCACCTCCATGTTATATGCTGCCACTGTACTACCAGCTTCATCTCCATGTTATATGCTGCCACTGTACTACCAGCTTAATTACCACATTATATGCTGCCACTGTACTACCAGCTTCACCTCCATGTTATATGCTGCCACTGTACTACCAGCTTCATTACCATATTATATGCTGCCAATTGTACTACCAGCTTCACTACCATGTTATATGCTGCCACTGTACTACCAGCTTCATCTCCATGTTATATGCTGCCAGTGTACTACCAGCTTCACTACCATATTATATGCTGCCAGTGTACTACCAGCTTCACTGCCATGTTATATGCTGCCAGTGTACTACCAGCTTCACCTCCATGTTACATGCTGCCAGTGTACTACCAGCTTCACGTCCATGTTATATGCTGCCAGTGTACTACCAGCTTCACTGCCATGTTATATGCTGCCACTGTACTACCAACTTCACTTCCATGTTATATGCTGCCAGTGTACTACCAGCTTCACTGCCATGTTATATGCTGCCACTGTACTACCAGCTTTACCTCCATGTTATATGCTGCTACTGTACTACCAGCTTCACTGCCATGTTATATGCTGCTACTGTACTACCAACTTCAAGTCCATGTTATATGCTGCCAGTGTACTACCAGCTTCACTGCCATGTTATATGCTGCCATTGTACTACCAGCTTTACCTCCATGTTATATGCTGCCTCTGTACTACCAGCTTCACTTCCATGTTATACGCTGCCTCCGTACTACCAACTTCACTGCCATGTTATATCCTGCCTCTGTACTACCAGCTTCACTACCATGTTATATGATGCACCTGCACTACCAGTTTCACTACCATGTTACATGCTGCCTCTATACTACCAACTTCACTGCCATGTTATATGCTGCCCCTGTACTGCCAGCTTAACTATCATGTTATATGCTGCACCTGTACTACCAGCTTCACTACCATGTTATATGCTGCCTCTGTACTACCAGCTTCACTGCCATGTTATATGATGCACCTGTACTACCAGTTTCACTACCATGTTATATGCTGCCTCTGTACTACCAGCTTCACTAACATGCTATATGCTGCCACTGAACTACCAGCTTCACTACCATGTTATATGCTGCCTCTGTACTACCAGCTTCACCTGGATGTTATATGCTGCTTCTGTATTACAAGCTTCACTACCATGTTATATGCTGCCACTGTACTACCATCTTAACCACCATGTTATATGCTGCCACTGTACTACCAGCTTCACTACCATGTTATATGCTGCTACTGTACTACCAGCTTCACCTCCATGTTATATGCTGCTACTGTACTACCAGCTTCACCTCCATGTTATATGCTGCTACTGTACTACCAGCTTCACCTCCATGTTATATGCTGCTACTGTACTACCAGCTTCACCTCCATGTTATATGCTGCTACTGTACTACCAGCTTCACCTCCATGTTATATGCTGCTACTGTACTACCAGCTTCACTACCATGTTATACGCAGCTACTGTACTACCAGCTTCACTACCATGTTATATGCTGCTACTGTACTACCAGCTTCACCACCATGTTATATGCTGCTACTGTAATACCAGCTTCACCTCCATGTTATATGCTGCTACAGTACTACCAGCTTCACTACCATGTTATATGCTGCTACTGTACTACCAGCTTCACGTCCATGTTATATGCTGCTTCTGTACTACCAGCTTCACCTCCATGTTATATGCTGCTACTGTACTACCAGCTTCACCTCCATGTTATATGCTGCTACTGTACTACCAGCTTCACCTCCATGTTATATGCTGCTACTGTACTACCACTTCACCTCCATGTTAAAATGCTGCTTTCTGTACTACCAGCTTCACCTCCATGTTATATCTGCTACTGTCTACCAGCTTACCCTCCATGTTATATGCTGCTACTGTAAATAACCAGCTTCACCTCCATGTTATTAAAGCTGCTACTGTCCCACCAGCTTCACCTCCATGTTATATCTGCTACTGTATACCAGCTTCACCTCCATGTTATATGCTGCTACTGTACTACCAGCTTCCCCCTCCATGTTATATGCGCTACTGTACTACCCGCTTCACCTCCATGTTATAAAGCTGCTACTGTACTACCAGCTTCACCTCCATGTTATATGCTGCTACTGTACTACCAGCTTCACCCCATGTTATAAACTGCAAATGTACTACCCAGCTTCACCTCCATGTTATATGCTGCTACTGTACTAACCAGCTTCACCCCCATGTTTTATGCTGCTACTTACACCGCTTCACCCCGTTATATGCTGCTACGTAACCACTTCACCTCCAGTTTTTATGTGCTACGTCTACCCTTACCTCCATGTTTTTTATGCTGTACTGTCTAACCCGCTTCACCTCCATGTTTTTTTTTCGCTACTGTCACCAGCTTAAACCCCCATGTTATAGTGCTACTGTACTACCAGCTTCACCTTCCCCTTTTTAGCTGCCACTGTACACCACTTCACCCCATGTTATAGCGCTACTGTAACCCGCTTCACCTCCATGTTAATTGCTACTGTACTACCACTTCACCTCGGGG
>NW_026508530.1:0-10290 GCF_026875155.1 Cherax quadricarinatus
ATTTTCTTCCTTTGAAATGGACAATCTTTGAAAATGTTTTTCTTTCCCGAATTTTCCCAAAGGAAAAAAGGGGACCACCCCACCAATTATCCTCTTATCTTTTGACTACCGCCACAGGATGGGTATGGGGTGCATAATAAACATATTAAACTAAAACTAAAAACTGTCAGCCACAGCACCGTGTCTTCCTTTGCAAATGACACCCGAATCTGCATGACAGTGTCTTCCATTGCAGACACTGCAAGGCTCCAGGCGGACATCAACCAAATCTTTCAGTGGGCTGCAGAAAACAATATGAAGTTCAACAATGAGAAATTTCAATTACTCAGATATGGTAAACACGAGGAAATTAAATCTTCATCAGAGTACAAAACAAATTCTGGCCACAAAATAGAGCGAAACACCAACGTCAAAGACCTGGGAGTGATTATGTCGGAGGATCTCACCTTCAAGGACCATAACATCGTATCAATCGCATCTGCTAGAAAAATGACAGGATGTATAATGAGAACCTTCAAAACTAGGGATTCCCAGCCCATGGACAGGTCACTTGTTCTATCAAGGCTGTAATATTGCTGCACACTAACAGCACCTTTCAAGGCAGGTGAAATTGCTGACCTAGAAAATGTACAGAGAACCTTCATGGCGCGCATAACGGAGATAAAACACCTCAATTACTGGGAGCGCTTGAGGTTCCTAAACCTGTATTCCCTGGAACGCAGGAGGGAGAGATACATGATTATATACACTGGAAAATCCTAGAGGGACTAGTACAGAACTTGCACACGAAAAATAACTCACTACGAAAGCAAAAGACTTGGCAGACGATGCACCATCCCCCCCCAATGAAAAGCAGGGGTGTCACTAGCACGTTAAGAGACCATACAATAAGTGTCAGGGGCCCGAGACTGTTCAACTGCCTCCCAGCATACATAAGGGGCATTACCAACAGACCCCTGGCAGTCTTCAAGCTGGCACTGGACAAGCACCTAAAGTCAGTTCCGGATCAGCCGGGCTGTGGCTCGTACGTTGGTTTGCGTGCAGCCAGCAGCAACAGCCTGGTTGATCAGGCGCTGATCTACCAGGAGGCCTGGTCACAGACCGGGCCGCGGGGGCGTTGACCCCCGGAACTCTCTCCAGGTAAACTCCAGGTAATGTCTCCATTGTGTCGGTATTTTATACCATTTATTTCCATCATTATGCCTGATGAATTATGCTAGTAACATGACAGTATGCCTGATGACTTATGCTAGTAACATGACAGTATGCCTGATGACTTATGCTAGTAACATGACAGTATGCCTGATGACTTATGCTAGTAACATGACAGTATGCCTGATGAATTATGCTAGTAACATGACAGTATGCCTGATGACTTATGCTAGGAACATGACAGTATGCCTGATGACTTATGCTAGTAACATGACAGTATGCCTGATGACTTATGCTAGTAACATGACAGTATGCCTGATGACTTATGCTAGGAACATGACAGTATGCCTGATGACTTATGCTAGTAACATGACAGTATGCCTGATGACTTATGCTAGTAACATGACAGTATGCCTGATGACTTATGCTAGTAACATGACAGTATGCCTGATGACTTATGCTAGTAACATGACAGTATGCCTGATGACTTATGCTAGTAACATGACAGTATGCCTGATGACTTATGCTAGTTAACATGACAGTATGCCTGATGACTTATGCTAGTAACATGACAGTATGCCTGATGACTTATGCTAGGAACATGACAGTATGCCTGATGACTTATGCTAGGAACATAATACTATGCCTGATGACTTATGCTAGTAACATGACAGTATGCCTGATGAATTATGCTAGTAACATGACAGTATGCCTGTGACTTATGCTAGTAAACATGACAGTATGCCTGATGACTTATGCTAGTAACATGACAGTATGCCTGATGACTTATGCTAGTAACATGACAGTATGCCTGATGAATTATGCTAGTAACATGACAGTATGCCTGATGACTTATGCTAGGAACATAATACTTTGCCTGATGACTTATGCTAGTAACATGACAGTATGCCTGAGATTATGCTAGAACATGACAGTATGCCTGATGACTTATGCTAGTAACATGACAGTATGCCTGATGACTTATGCTAGTAACATGACAGTATGCCTGATGAATTATGCTAGTAACATGACAGTATGCCTGATGACTTATGCTAGGAACATAATACTATGCCTGATGACTTATGCTAGTAACATGACAGTATGCCTGATGAATTATGCTAGTAACATGACAGTATGCCTGATGAATTATGCTAGTAACATGACAGTATGCCTGATGACTTATGCTAGTAACATGACAGTATGCCTGATGACTTATGCTAGGAACATGACAGTATGCCTGATGACTTATGCTAGGAACATAATACTATGCCTGATGACTTATGCTAGGAACATAATACTATGCCTGATGACTTATGCTAGTAACATGACAGTATGCCTGATGAATTATGCTAGTAACATGACAGTATGCCTGATGACTTATGCTAGTAACATGACAGTATGCCTGATGACTTATGCTAGTAACATGACAGTATGCCTGATGACTTATGCTAGTAACATGACAGTATGCCTGATGATTATGCTAGTAACATGACAGTATGCCTGATGACTTATGCTAGGAACATAATACTATGCCTGATGACTTATGCTAGTAACATGACAGTATGCCTGATGAATTATGCTAGTAACATGACAGTATGCCTGATGACTTATGATAGGAACATGACAGTACGCCTAATGGCTTATGCTAGGAACAAAACATTATGCCTGATGACTTTTACTAGGAGCATAACAGTATGCGTGATGGCTTAGGCCTAGAGTATGATATTATGCCTGATGACTTATGCTAGAAACTTAACATTATGCCTGATGACTTATGCTAGAAACTTAACATTATGCCTGATGACTTATGCTAGGAACATGACAGTATGCCTGATGACTTATGCTAGGAACATGACAGTATGCCTGATGACTTATGCTAGGAGCATAAGAGTATGCCTGATGACTTATGCTAGGAACTTGACAGTATGCTTGATGGCTTATGCTAGGAGCATAACAGTATGCTTGATGGCTTATGCTAGGAACATGACAGTATGCTTGATGGCTAGTGCTTTGAGGATGACAGTATGCCTGATGGCTTATTCTCGGAACATGACTGTATGCCTGATAGCTTATGTTAGGAACGTGACAGTATGGCTGATGGCTTATGCTAGGAGCGTGACAGTATGGCTGAGGGCTTATGCTAGGAGTAGGACAGTAGGCCTGATATCTTATGCTAGGAGTGTGACAGTATGCCTGATATCTTATGCTAGGAGTGTGACAGTATGCCTGATATCTTATGCTAGGAGTGTGACAGTATGCCTGATATCTTATGCTAGGAGTGTGACAGTATGTCCTGATATCTTATGCTAGGAGTAGTGACAGTATGCCATGATATCTTATGCTAGGAGTGTGACAGTATGGCCTGATTATCTTATGCTAGGAGTGTGACAGTATGCCTGATATCTTATCTAGAGTGGTGACAGTATGCCAGAATATCTTATGCTAGAGTGGACAGTATGCCTGATATCTTATGCTAGGAGTGTGACAGTATGCCTGAAATCTTATGCTAAGAGTGTGACAGTATGCTGCTATATCTTATTGAAGGAGTGTGACAGTATGCCTATATCTATCTAGGTTGTGACAGTATGCCTGAATCTATGCTAGGATGTGACAGTAAGCCTAGATATCTTATGCTAGGAGTGTTGACAGAGCTGATATCTTATGCTAGTAGTGTGACAGTATGCTGAAATCTTATTGCAAGAGTGTGACCAGTATGCCTGATATCTTATGCATAGAGTGTGACAGTATGCCTAGAATCTTTGCAGTAGTGTGACAGTATTGCCTATTAATTATGCTATGGATGTGACAGTAAGATGAATATTATGCTAGAGCATGTGGGCAGTATGCCTGATAATCTTAGTCTAGAGTTGCTAGACATATGCCTGATAAAAATCTATGCATAAGGAGTGTGACAGAAATGGCGATATCTTAAGCTAGAGTGTTGACAGTATGCCTGATAGTCATAAAATGCTTAGGAGTGTGACAGAATGCCTTGATATCAAATGCTTAGGAGTATGACATATGCCTGAATCTTATGCTAGGATGTGACAGTATGCCTGATAAACTCTTATGCTAGGAGTTGAACAGTAAAAACCTGACAATCTTGGATGCAGAGACGCTGTTGATCTTTTGACATTGGTATGCCAGATATCTTATGCTAAGTGACAGTATGCTAAGATATCTTATGCAGAGTGTGAACAGTAATGCCTGGTTGCCACAAAGCGTTCTCACCTTGAGAAGCTGTCAGTCTGGTCCGAAGCCGATAAGTCTTGTTAAAGATGATATTTTGTAGAAGTGAGGGAGTAGATGTTGATCATAGTCCTGTCTGAGGTTCCAGTGCATACAATATTACTGTGGAAGTCATGTAATTATCATTCTTCTTACTGATCATTAATAACAATTATATTATAAATAAAATAATAATTTTGAAAGAGTATGAAGTTTTGAAAGAATTTTATTCAATACAGTTTTGGAATGTTTAAATTTTGTCATGTGAAAAGAAGAAGATTTAAATAGTAAATAAATGTAAGAAAGACTAACATATCTTGGTCATAAAAGACAATTCTTGGTCATAAAGACAATCTTGGTCATAAAAGACAATCTTGGTCATAAAAGACAGTCTTGGTCATAAAAGACAGTCTTGGTCATAAAAAGACAATCTTGGTCATAAAAGACAGTCTTGGTCATAAAAGACAATCTTGGTCATAAAGACAATCTTGGTCATAAAAGACAATCTTGGTCATAAAAGACAAATCTTGGTCATAAAAGACAGTCCTTGGTCATAAAAAGACAGTCTTGGTCATAAAAGACAATCTTGGTCATAAAAGACAGTCTTGGTCATAAAAGACAATCTTGGTCATAAAAGACAATCTTGGTCATAAAAGACAGTCTTGGTCATAAAAAGACAGTCTTGGGTCATAAAACGACAATCTTGGTCATAAAAGACAGTTCTTGGTCATAAAAGACAGTCTTGGTCATAAAAGACAATTCTTGGTCAATAAAAGACAATCTTGGTCATAAAGACAATCTTGGTCATAAAAAGACAATCTTGAGTCATAAAAGACAGTCTTGGTCATAAAAGACAATCTTGGTCATAAAAGACAGTCTTGGTCATAAAAGACATCTTGGTCATAAAAGACAATCTTGGGTCATAAAAAGACAATCTTGGTCATAAAAGACAGTCCTTGGTCATAAAAGACAATCCATTGGACATAAAAGACAGTCTTGGTCATAAAAGACAGTCTTGGTCATAAAAGACAATCTTGGTCATAAAAGACAGTCTTGTCATAAAAGACAGTCTTGGTCATAAAAGACAATCTTGGTCATAAAAGACAGTCTTGGTCATAAAAGACAGTCTTGGTCATAAAAGACAATCTTGGTCATAAAAGATCAATCTTGGTCATAAAAGACAATCTTGGTCATAAATACATCTTGGTCATAAAAAGAACATCTTGGTCATAAAAAGACAATCTTGGTCATAAAAGACAATCTTGGTCATAAAAGACAATCTGGTCATAAAAGACAATCTTGGTCATAAAAGACAGTCTTGGTCATAAAAGACAGTCTTGGTCATAAAGTACAATCTTGGTCATAAAGATACAATCTTGGTCATAAAAGACAATCTTGGTCATAAAAGACAATCTTGGTCATAAAAGACATCTTGGTCATAAAAGACAATCTTGGTCATAAAAGACAATACTTGGTCATAAAAGACACTCTTGGTCATAAAAGACAATCTTGGTCATAAAAGACAGTCTTGGTCATAAAAGACAATCTTGGTCATAAAAGACAATCTTGGTCATAAAAGACAATCTTGGTCATAAAAGACAATCTTGGTCATAAAGACAATCTTGGTCATAAAAGACAATCTTGGTCATAAAAGACAATCTTGGTCATAAAAGACAATCTTGGTCATAAAAGACAATCTTGGTCATAAAAGACAATCTGGTCATAAAAGACAATCTTGGTCATAAAAGACAATCTTGGTCATAAAAGACAATCTTGGTCATAAAAGACATCTTGGTCATAAAAGACAGTCTTGGTCATAAAAAGACATCTTGGTCATAAAAGACAGTCTTGGTCATAAAAGACAAGTCTTGGTCATAAAAGACAGTCTTGGTCATAAAAGACAGTCTTGGTCATAAAAGACAATCTTGGTCATAAAAGACAATCTTGGTCATAAAAGACAGTCTTTGGTCATAAAAGACATCTTGGTCATAAAAGACAATCTTGGTCATAAAAAGACATCTGGTCATAAAAGACAGTCTTGGTCATAAAAGACGTCTTGGTCATAAAAGACAGTCTTGGTCATAAAAGACAATCTTGGTCCATAAAAGACAGTCTTGGTCATAAAAGACAATCTGGTCATAAAAGACAATCTTGGTCATAAAAGACAGTCTTGGTCATAAAAGACAGTCTTGGTCATAAAAGACAATCTTGGTCATAAAAGACAATCTTGGTCATAAAAGACATCTTGGTCATAAAAGACATCTTGGTCATAAAAGACAATCTTGGTCATAAAAGACAATCTTGGTCATAAAAGACATCTTGAGTCATAAAAGACAATCTTGGTCATAAAAGACAATCTTGGTCATAAAAGACAATCTTGGTCATAAAAAGACAGTCTTGGTCATAAAAGACAATCTTGGTCATAAAGACAATCTTGGTCATAAAAGACAATCTTGGTCATAAAAGACAATCTTAGTCATAAAAGACAATCTTGGTCATAAAAGACAATCTTGGTCATAAAAGACATCTTGGTCATAAAAGACAATCTTGGTCATAAAAGACATCTTGGTCATAAAAGACAATCTTGGCCATAAAAGACAATCTTGGTCATAAAAAGACAATCTTGGTCATAAAAGACAATCTTGGTCATAAAAGACAGTCTTGGTCATAAAAGACAATCTTGGTCATAAAAGACAATCTTGGTCAAAAAGACAATCTTGGTCATAAAAGAACAATCTTGGTCATAAAAGACAATCTTGGTCATAAAAGACAATCTTGGTCATAATAAAAGACAGTCTTGGTCATAAAAAGACAAGTCTTGGTCATAAAAGACAATCTTGGTCATAAAGACATCTTGGTCATAAAAGACAATCTTGGTCATAAAAGACATCTTGGTCATAAAAGACAGTCTTGGTCAAAAAAGACAGTCTTGGTCATAAAAGACAATCTTGGTCATAAAAGACAATCTAGGTCATAAAGACAATCTGGTCATAAAAGACAATCTTGGTCATAAAAAAGACAGTCTTGGTCTATAAAAGACAGTCTTGGTCATAAAAGACAATCTGGTCATAAAAGACAGTCTTGGTCAATAAAAGACAGTCATGGTCATAAAAGACAGACTGGTCATAAAAGACAATCTTCGTCATAAAAAGACAATCTGGTCATAAAAAGACAGTAGCCTTGGTCATAAAAGACAATCTGGTCCTAAAAGACAGTCTTGGTCATTAGAAGACAATCTTGCATAAAGACATCCTTGGTCCATAAAAGACATATCTTGGGTCATAAAAGACAATGCATGGTCATAAAAGAGCAAGTCTTGGTAGGAAGGACACTGGTCATAAAGACAATTTGAGCATAAGAAGACATGTAACTGAGAAATCACATAAGCAAGAGTCTTGTCATAAAAGAAGCAATGCTTGGTCATAAAAGACAGTCTTGAGCAAAAAGACAGTCTCTGGTCATAAAAGCACAGTCTGGTCATAAAAACAATCTTGGTCAAAAAGCAAGCTTGGCATAAAGAAGTCTTGGTCATAAAAGACAGTCTGGTCAAAAGCATCTTGGTCTAAAAGACAGTACTTGGGTATAAACAGACAATCTTGGTCATGAAAGACAATCTGGTCATAAAAGACAATCTTGGTCATAAAAGACATATAGTCATAAAAGACCAATCTGGTGCATAAAAGACAATCTGGTCATAAAAGACAATCTGTACAAACATAAAAGACAGTCCCTTGGTCAAAAGACATGAGTCATGGTCATAAAAGACAATCTTGTCATAAAAGACAGTCTTGGTCATAAAAGACAGTCTCGGTCATAAAAGACAATCTGGAAACATAAAAAGACAGAGTCTTGGTCATAAAAGACAGACTCTTGGTAAAAAGACAAATCTTGGTCAAAAAACAATCTGGTCATAGAAGACAGTCTTGGTCATAAAAGACAAATCTTGGTCAAAAAGACAGTCTTGGTCAGAAAAGACAATGAAAAAAAATTAAATACTTGATTCAAATATATTTTAGAAACACTATTACAAGATTGGTAGAGGACTGATCTGACGTTTTGATCATTTATCGGGATTTACAATTTCTATTCTAAAAGCATTCATAGAATTAAGAAGTGACGTGGAGGAAACACCTGAAGGAAGACATGAGCTCGAGGAAACACCTGAAGCAAGACATGTAGCTCGAGGAAACACCTGAAGCAAGACATGTAGCTCCGAGGAAACACCTGAAGCAAGACATGAAGCTCGAGGAAAACACCTGAAGCAAGACATGTAGCTCGAGGAAACACCTGAAGCAAGACATGAAGCTCGATGAAACACCTGAAGCAAGACATGTAGCTCGAGGAAACACCTGAAGCAAGACATGTAGCTCGAGGAAACACCTGAAGCAAGACATGAAGCTCGAGGAAACACCTGAAGCAAGACATGAAGCTCGAGAAACACCTGAAGCAAGACATGTAGCTCGAGGAAACACCTGAAGCAAGACATGAAGCTCGATGAAACACCTGAAGCAAGACATGTAGCTCGAGGAAACACCTGAAGCAAGACATGAAGCTCGAGGAAACACCTGAAGCAAGACATGTAAGCTCGATGAAACACCTGAAGCAAGACATGTAGCTCGAGGAAACACTGAAGCAAGACATGTAAGCTCGAGGAAACACCTGAAGCAAGACATGAAGCTCGAGGAAACACCTGAAGCAAGACATGTAAGCTCGAGGAAACACTGAAGCAAGACATGAACCTCGAGGAAACACCCTGAAGCAAGACATGAAGCTCGAGGAAACACCTGAAGCAAGACATGAAGCTCGAGAAACACCTGAAGCAAGACATGAAGCTCGAGGAAAACACCTGAAGCAAGACATGAAGCTCGAGGAAACACCTGAAGCAAGACATGAAGCTCGAGGAAACGACCTGAAGCAAGACATGAAGCTCGAGGAAACACCTGAAGCAAGACATGAATTCGAGGAAAAACACCTGAAGCAAGACATGTAGCTCGAGGAAACACCTGAAGCAAGACATGTAAGCTCGAGGAAACACCTGAAGCAAGACATGAAGCTCGAGGAAACACCTGAAGCAAGACATGTAGCTCGAGGAAACACCTGAAGCAAGACATGAAGCTCGAGGAAACACCTGAAGCAAGACAAGTAGCTCGAGGAAACACCCTGAAGCAAGACATGAAGCTCGAGGAAACACCTGAACAAGACATGAAGCCGAGGAAACACCTGAAGCAAGACATTTAAGCTCGAGGAAACCCGCTGAAGCAAGACATGAAACTCGAGAAAAAAACCTGAAGCAAGACATGAAGCTCGAGAAACACCTGAAGCAAGACATTTAAGCTCGAGGAAACACCTGAAGCAAGACATGTAGCCGAGGAAACACCTGAAGCAAGACAGAAATTCGAGGAAACACCTGAACAAGACATGAAGCTCGAGGAAACACCTGAAGCAAGACATGAAGCCCCGAGGAAACACCTGAAGCAAACATAAGCTCGAGGAAACACCTGAAGCAAAGACATGAAGCTCGAGGAAACCACCTGAAACAAACATGAAGCTCGAGGAAACACCTGAAGCAAGACATGTAGCTCGAGGAAACACCTGAAGCAAGACATGAAGCTCGAGGAAACACATGAAGCAACACATGAAGCTCGAGGAAACACCTGAAGCAAGACATGAAGGGTCGAGGGAAACACCTGAACAAGACATGAAGCTCGAGGAAACACCTGAAGCAAAAACATGTAGCTCGAAGGAAACACCTGAAGCAAGACATGAAACTCGAGGAAAAACACCTAACAAGACATAAGCCGAGGAAACACTGAAGCAAAAACAGAGCTCGAGGAAACCACCGAAGCAAGACATAAGCCGAGGAAACACCGAAACAAAACATGAAACTCGAGGAAACACCTGGGGAAAAAT
>NW_026508531.1:0-14234 GCF_026875155.1 Cherax quadricarinatus
AAAATAAAAAACACACGGTCAAAAAACCCCTTTCACAAAATTTCTAAACCCACATTAAACCAATTATCGCTTCATACTCGAAAAAACAAAATTATTTAGATTTAAAATTTTTTAGAGAAATTTTAGGGTTAGAACTAACTGATCTACCTGCAGTTGTATTACTAGTTTAAATACAGCTGACTTATAATATCTGCTAAAAGGTTACACAGAAAATGATGACTGATGAGTTATCCCTTAAGGATATCACTATATGAGAGTGAAGAGAGAAGAGAGAGAGAGAGAGAGAGAAGAGAGAGAGAGAGAAGAGAGAGAGATATTCATGGCAATACTACTACAGGTTCTAGACTCGGTTGTATGCACTAGCTTACTCAGTGAGGTCCTGGATCGATCCCCGGTACGGTGAAACACTGTGACGTGTTTCCTTAAGATACCTGCTGTCATTGGTTCACCAATGGCAGTAAGGTAGGTACCTGGGGTAGTGGACTGGGTGTGGGTGGCATCCTGGGTGTTAGTGGAGATGGTGTGGGGCACATCCTGGTGTTAGTGGAACTGAGTGGGTGCATCCTGGTGTTAGTGACTGGTGTTGGGCACATCCTGGGTGTTAGTGGACTGGTGGGTCACATCCAGGGTGTTAGTAGACTGGTTGGTGCATACCTGGTGTTAGTGGACTGGGTGGTGGCATCCTGGGTGTTTAGTGGACTGGTGTGGTCACATCTGGGTGTTAGTGACTGTGTGGGTCGCATCCTGGGTGTTAGGACTGGTGTGGGTCACATCCTGGGTGTTAGTGGACTGGTGTGGGTCGCATCCTGGGTGTTAGTGGACTGGTGTGGGTCACATCCTGGGTGTTAGTGGACTGGTGTGGGTCACATCCTGGGTGTTAGTGGACTGGTGTGGGTCACATCCTGGGTGTTAGTGGACTGGGTGTGGGTCACATCCTGAGTGTGTTAGTGGACTGGTGTGGTCAATCCTGGGTGTTAGTGGACTGGTGTGGGTCACCACATCCTGGTGTTAGTGGACTGGTGTGGGTCGCACTCCTGAGTGTTAGTGGATGGTGTGGGTCACATCCTGGGTGTTAGTGACTGGTGTGGGTGGCATCCTGGGTGTTAGTGGACTGGTGTGGGTGGCATCCTGGGTGTTAGTGGATTGGTGTGGTCACACACATCTGGGTGTTAGTGGACTGGTGTGGGGTCACATCCTGGTGTTAGTGGACTGGTGTGGGTCATATCCTGGGTGTTAGTGGACTGGTGTGGGTCGACATCCTGGTGTTAGTGGACTGGTGTGGGTCACATCCTGGGTGTTAGTGGACTGGTGTGGGTGGCATCCTGGGTGTTAGTGGACTGGTGTGGGTCACATCCATGGATGTTAGTGGACTGGTGTGGGTCACTCCTGTGGTAGTGCATGTGTGTGGGTCACATCAGGAGTTGTGACGGTTGGTCCATCCTGGGTGTTAGTGGACTGGTGTGGGTCACATCCTGGGTGTTAGTGGACTGGTGTGGGTCACATCCTGAGTGTTAGTGGACTGGTGTGGGTCACATCCTGGGTGTTAGTGGACTGGTGTGGGTCACATCCTGGGTGTTAGTGGACTGTGTGGGTCAATCCTGAGTGTTAGTGGACTGGTGTGGGTCACATCCTGGGTGTTAGTGGACTGGTGTGGGTCACATCATGGATGTTAGTGGACTGGTGTGGGTCACATCCTGGGTGTTAGTGGACTGGTGTGGGTCACATCCTGGGTGTTAGTGGACTGGTGTGTGGGTGGCATCCTGGTGTTAGTGGACTGGTGTGGGTCACATCATGGATGTTAGTGGACTGGTGTGGGTCACATCCTGGGTGTTAGTGGACTGGTGTGGGTCCATCCTGGGTGTTTAGTGGACTGGTGTGGGTCACATCCTGAGTGTTAGTGGACTGGTGTGGGTGCACATCCTGGATGTTAGTGGACTGGTGTGGGTCCCATCCTGGGTGTTAGTGGACTGGTGTGGGTCACATCCTGGGTGTTAGTGGACTGGTGTGGGTCACATCCTGGGTGTTAGTGGACTGGTGTGGGTCACATCCTGAGTGTTAGTGGACTGGGGGTGGGTCACATCCTGGTGTTAGTGGTCTGGTGTGGGTCACATCCTGGATGTTAGTGGACTGGTGTGGGTCACTTCCTGGGTGTTAGTGGACTGGTGTGGGTCACATCATGGATGTTAGTGGACTGGTGTGGGTCACATCCTGGGTGTTAGTGGACTGGTGTGGGTCATATCCTGGGTGTTAGTGGACTGGTGTGGGTCACATCCTGAGTGTTAGTGGACTGGTGTGGGGCACATCCTGGATGTTAGTGGACTGGTGTGGGTCACATCCTGGGTGTTAGTGGACTGGTGTGGGTCACATCCTGGGTATTAGTGGACTGGTGTGGGTCACATCCTGGGTGTTAGTGGACTGGTGTGGGTCACATCCTGGGTGTTAGTGGACTGGTGTGGGTCACATCCTGGGTGTTAGTGGACTGTGTGGGTCACATCCTGGGAGTTAGTGGACTGGTGGGTCACATCCTGGATGTTAGTGGACTGGTGTGGGTCACATCCTGGGTGTTAGTGGACTGGTGTGGGTCACATCCTGGGTGTTAGTGGACTGGTGTGGGTCACATCCTGGGTATTAGTGGACTGGTGGGTCACATCCTGGGTGTTAGTGGACTGGTGTGGGTCACATCCTGGCACAAAACTGACATAATTTGCAGGAAATGCTCAACATAACAAGGTACTTTCTATATAGCAGTATGTCATGGGTGTCAACTATGGTCTGTATAAGTTGCATCAGCTACTGCTAGAAATAAATATTATTATTATTATTATTAAAACGGCTGCATAATCTCCACACTAAAGGCGACACATCAAGAGTTTACTGTACATTTTAATAGTTATGGACACACAGTAGGCCTAGGAACTAGGCCTGGAAAGGGGTTAACAGGAGTATATTTGGATTTAAATCTTCAATTATTCCATCTCCTTCAAGCAAATTTAGGAAATTTGCTTAGTATATCTGGTATCTTATTTTCGTTAATAAGATATCTTGACATGTCCCATATCTTTGTCTTTCTCAATAAGTGGATAATTAAGTACTAAGTGTACAAGATAGTGACCATAGGCCTCACCACATTGTGTTTAATTTGATCACCATCTGTGTGTTTGTCACTGTCAGAAATACTTGTAGCCAAGCCTAAGTCTGGCTATTACATCAGTCAGTACTTGTAGCCAAGCCTAAGTCTGGCTATTACATCAGTCAGTACTTGTAGCCAAGCCTAAGTCTGGCTATTACATCAGTCAGGTACTTGTAGCCAAGCCTAAGTCTGGCTATTACATCAGTCAGTACTTGTAGCCAAGCCTAAGTCTGGCTATTACATCAGTGTCCACTTTGCAAGTTCCTCCCTAAATGTACTTATATAATAGGCATCTATCTGTATACTCACCAATATGACAGTTGCACTAGTTGAAATCTCAGTCTGAGCCCCACCAAATAGGTCCAAGTGTTTGAAAACCATTGAGAGGGAGCCATTTACACAGACAGTAGATAATTGTATGGAATGATCCATAGATAGATAAACCGTGGTGGAGGCCAACCTAAGCGCTTTCAAGAGTAGGTACGACCGTGCTCTGGTAGGCAAAGAAGCAAAAAAGTCGTCTGTAGCATGGTCGGTTTGTTAGGTTTTAAAGAGTGGCTACTACACGAGGGTCATTTAGACTGATTGGGTAATTAATGTGTTGTAAAGTCTATCTGACTACACAGGTCATTAAGACGTTGTTGGTTTAATGGAGTTTAAAGTCTAATCTTACTACATCAGTTCATTTAAGGCTGGTTTGGTTGGTTAATTTGGGGTTTAAAGTCTATCTACTAACACCTGGGCATTACACTGGTTGAGTTTGGTTAATGAGGGTTTTAAAAGTCTATCTACTAACACCAGGGTCATTAAAGACTGTTGGTTGGTTAATGTGGTTTAAGTCTACTACACCAGGGTTATTAAACTGTTGGTTGGTAATGGGTTTAAATCTATCTACTACACCAGTGGTCATTAAGACTGGTATGTTGGTTAATGGGTTTAAAGTCTAGCTACTACCAGCCAGGGTCCATTAAGACTGGTTGGTTGGTTAATGGGTTTAAAAGTCTATCTACTACACCAGGTCATTAAGAGACGGTTGGATTGGTTTAATGGGTTTAAAGTCTATCTACTAAAACCAGGGGTCATTAGACAGGTAGGTTGGTTGAATTGGTTTAAAGTCTAGCTACTACACCAGGGTCATAAGGAGATGAGTGGTTGTTAATGGGGTTTGAAATATCTAACTACTACACCAGGGTCATTAAGACTGGTTGGTTGGTTTAATGGGTTTAAAGTCTATCTACTACGCCAGGGTCATTAAGACGGTTGGTTGGTTAATGGGGTTTAAAGTCTATCTACTACACCAGGGTCCATTAAGACTGGTTGGTTGGTTAATGGGGTTTAAAGTCTATCTACTACACCAGGGTCATTAAGACTGGTTGGTTGGTTAATGGGTTTTAAAGTCTATCTACTACACCAGGGTCATTAAGACTGGTTGGTTGGTTAATGGGGTTTAAAGTCTATCTACTACAACAGGGTCATTAAGACTGCTTTGTTGGTTAATGGGGTTTAAAGTCTATCTACTACACCAGGGTCATTAAGACTGGTTGGTTGGTTAATGGGGTTTAAAGTCTATCTACTACACCAGGGTCATTAAGACTGGTTGGTTGGTTAATGAGGTTTAAAGTCTATCTACTACACCAGGGTCATTAAGACTGGTAGGTTGGTTAATGAGGTTTAAAGTCTATCTACAAACCCTGAAATATACACACCTCATTGTATATACACCATTAAGGGGCTGGAAGGGACCTGGAGCATATGGTTCAACCCCTGTAAACTCCTCTAGGTCAACACAAACACCCCCCCCCCCTCCCCAGCAGGGAACAACCACCAAACTACCATAAACTATCACACGCCCCTTGACACACTACGGTCTTATCGTAGCCTAATCACCTTCCCGCCATAACTACCCAATTGCCTGTTGGCGGGAAAACCAGCCAATAATCACCGCCTTTCATCCTAACTCTTCCAAAAATACCACAACACAGCCTAAAAACGAGTCAGTAATATTTCTCCCATAGGACAATTAGCCAGTTTTAATCACCCTCAAGGCGATAATCCACAAGAAGGATAATTTATCCGTGGATAAATAGGGAGTAATTATCCGTGTGTATGGGAACCCACAACCAAAACATCAGTTCCAATAATCTTTGCGGTCGGTCGAGCACCTTATCAGACATGATCGACACTCCAGTATTTGACTTTTCCCGGTCGATTTTGGTCTCCCAGGCAGCGGGATGCAGCTTCCGCTGGATGCTGGCACATCCTAAAGTATTTCAGAATAAAGATATATTTGTCAGAGATATATTAATATAAGAATTAATATATTTAAAGGCACGACTATTTTAAATTGTAATATTTAGTCAACGTTAACTATGGTAATTTATGTATGGTAATATTTCTAAGGAGAGGGTTAACTATTTTAAATTGTAATATCTAGTTACCGTTAACTATGGTAATTTATGTATGGTAATATTTCTAAGGAGAGGGTTAACTATTTTAAATTGTAATATCTAGTTACCATTAACTATGGTAATTTATGTATGGTAATATTTTTAAGGGGAGGGTTAACTATTTTAAATTGTAATATTTAGTTACCGTTAACTATGGTAATTTATGTATGGTAATATTTCTAAGGAGAGGGTTAACTATTTTAAATTGTAATATCTAGTTACCATTAACTATGGTAATTTATGTATGGTAATATTTTTAAGGGGAAGGTTAACTATTTTAAATTGTAATATTTAGTTACCATTAACTATGGTAATTTATGTATGGTAATATTTCTAAGGGGAGGGTTAACTATTTTAAATAATTTTATTAATATTTTTAAGGCAAGACTATTTTTAAATTCTAATATTTTACAAGTTAGCGTCAACTAGTTTAAGTTCTATTTTTGGTAATTTTTTTTAAGCTAAGGGTAACTATTTTAAATAATTATATTTATGTAAATATAAGGCAAGGTTAACTATTTTAGATTATTCTTTATTGCAATCTTGACCAGTCTAAACCTCATTAACCAGTCTTAATGACCCTGGTGTAGTAGATAGACTTTAAACCCATTAACCAACCAACCAGTCTTAATGACCCTGGTGTAGTAGATAGACTTTAACCCCATTAACCAACCAACCAGTCTTAATGACCCTGGTGTAGTAGATAGACTTTAACCCCATTAACCAACCAACCAGTCTTAATGACCCTGGTGTAGTAGATAGACTTTAAACCCCATTAACCAACCAACCAGTCTTAATGACCTGGTGTAGTAGATAGACTTTAAACCCTATTAACCAACCAACCAGTCTTAATGACCCTGGTGTAGTAGATAGACTTTAAACCCCATTAACCAACCAACCAGTCTTAATGACCCTGGTGTAGTAGATAGACTTTAAACCCCATTAACCAACCAACCAGTCTTAATGACCCTGGTGTAGTAGAAGGACTTTAAACCCCATTAACCAACCAACCAGTCTTAATGACCCTGGTGTAGTAGATAGACTTTAAACCCCATTAACCAACCAACCAGCCTTAATGACCCTGGTGTAGTAGATAGACTTTAAACCCCATTAACCAACCAACCGTTCTTAATGACCCTGGTGTAGTAGATAGACTTTAAACCCCATTAACCAACCAACCAGTCTTAATGACCCTGGTGTAGTAGACTTTAAACCCCATTAACCAACCAACCAGTCTTAATGACCCTGGTGTAGTAGATAGACTTTAAACCCCATTAACCAACCAACCAGTCTTAATGACCCTGGTGTAGTAGATAGACTTTAAACCCCATTAACCAACCAACCAGTCTTAATGACCCTGGTGTAGTAGATAGACTTTAAACACCATTAACCAACCAACCAGTCTTAATAACCCTGGTGTAGTAGATAGACTTTAAACCCCATTAACCAACCAACCAGTCTTAACCCTGGTGTAGTAGATAGACTTTAAACCCCATTAACCTCTGTAACAGAAGTGTTAAAATACAAAGAACAGTTTTGATTTAGCCTCATGCGGGGGGGGGGAAGAAAAAAAAGTCATTAAACCCACAAAATCTATGGTAATAGAGAAGAGCAATTGAAGGCGAGATAAGAGGAACGTGTAATTGACGCTGCCGAGGTTAATCCTCGACTGAGGGATGGTCCTGGCATCTACCCTGGCCCGCCCCGCGCCAGCGCCAACCACGCCCTCTCATTGGTCCTCCCTCGTTTTCTCTCACGCCTCTCCACCAATCACCGCCCGAGAGAGCCCAGGAGATGGCGGCCATTTTATTCTTATTTTCATTTTTCCAAGTCATATTTATGGCTTATTTCGAGCCGGAGGCTCGAAATAAGCCACTATAAAGTTCCACCTGATTAGTAACGCAAGTTTACAGCCAGAAATAAGGCGTTTAAAAGCGGGGAAATGGTGAAATAAGGGTGAGTGGAGGCAGGTAGCAACGATAGTGTACGGGCTCCGCCCTTGGCTGAGAGATTTTTTATGACTGTTCAATTGGAATGGTCGGGCAAGGGCAGCAGCCTGGCCCAGCTATCAACAGTCACTGCCGATACACTACCCGACCACAACCCGGGCACTTACCCTCTCCAACTGGGGGCACTCATCACCACAAACCACAAAAGTGCCCGAAAACCTGGGGAAATTTCAGTGGAATATCGTACGTCAGGGGTGATTATCGTACCTCAGGCGCCTGATTGTCAACAAAGTGGACGTGGTTATTGTACCTTGTTAAGCGGAAAGTGACGTGCCCGGGGGGACTGTCGTGCCTATAAACCGATGTTTCTCCCCACGTTTCTCTCCTTGGGGGGAAAGTGAGTCGGGAGGTGATGGTGTAGGCTACTGAGGATAGGCCTACTCAAGCAGCAGCCATCATGGTCGTCTCGTAAGTATAACAATTATAATAATTAACGATAATTATAGAATCATCACCAACGGGATGAGTTTAACGGGATCTTGATCCGAGGAAATAGAGCTGAAAATCCTCTCTCTCTCTCCATATATACTTGTACTCTGAAGGATGAGTGAGAATGTTACAGTACTGGAGGTGGGAAGTACAGTACCTGTACTCTGAAGGATGAGTGAGAATGTTACAGTACTGGAGGTGGGAAGTACAGTACCTGTACTCTGAAGGATGAGTGAGAATGTTACAGTACTGGAGGTGGGAAGTACAGTACCTGTACTCTGAAGGATGAGTGAGAATGTTACAGTACTGGAGGTGGGAAGTACAGTACCTGTACTCTGAAGGATGAGTGAGAATGTTACAGTACTGGAGGTGGGAAGTACAGTACCTTGTACTCTGAAGGATGGGTGAGAATGTTACAGTACTGGAGGTGGGAAGTACAGTACATGTACTCTGAAGGATGAGTGAGAGAATGTTACAGTACTGGAGGTGGGAAGTACAGTTACTGTACTCTGAAGGATGAGTGAGAATGTTACAGTACTGGAGGTGGGAAGTACAGTAACCTGTACTCTGAAGGATGAGTTGAGAATGTTACAGTACTGGAGGTGGGTAGTACAGTACCTGTACTCTGAAGGATGAGTGAGAATGTTACAGTACTGGAGGTGGGAAGTACAGTACCTGTACTCTGAAGGATGAGTGAGAATGTTACAGTACTGGAGGTGGGAAGTACAGTACCTGTACTCTGAAGGATGAGTGAGAATGTACAGTACTGGAGGTGGGAAGTACAGTACCTGTACTCTGAAGGATGAGTGAGAATGTTACAGTACTGGAGGTGGGAAGTACAGTACCTGTACTCTGAAGGATGAGTGAGAATGTTACAGTACTGGAGGTGGGAAGTACAGTCTGTACTCTGAAGGATTGAGTGAGAATGTTACAGTACTGGAGGTGGGAAGTACAGTACCTGTACTCTGAAGGATGAGTGAGAATGTTACAGTACTGGAGGTGGGAAGTACAGTACCTGTACTCTGAAGGATGAGTGAGAATGTTACAGTACTGGAGGTGGAAGTACAGTACCTGTACTCTGAAGGATGAGTGAGAATGTTACAGTACTGGAGGTGGAAGTACAGTCCTGTACTCTGAAGGATGAGTGAGAATGTTACAGTACTGGAGGTGGGAAGTACAGTACCTGTACTCTGAAGGATGAGTGAGAATGTTACAGTACACTGGAGGTGGGAAGTACAGTACCTGTACTCTGAAGGATGGGTGAGAATGTTACAGTACTGGAGGTGGGAAGGTACAGTACCTGTACTCTGAAGGTTGAGTGAGAATGTTTACGTACTGGAGGTGGGAAGTACAGTACCTGTACTCTGAAGGATGAGTGAGAATGTTACAGTACTGGAGGTGGGAAGTACAGTACCTGTACTCTGAAGGATGAGTGAGAATGTTACAGTACTGGAGGTGGAAGTACAGTACATGTACTCTGAAGGATGAGTGAGAATGTTACAGTACTGGAGGTGGAAGTACAGTGACCTGTACTCTGAAGGATGAGTGAGAATGTTACAGTACTGGAGGTGGGAAGTACAGTACCTGTACTCTGAAGGATGAGTGAGAATGTTCAGTACTGGAGGTGGAAGTACAGTACCTGTACTCTGAAGGATGAGTGAGAATGTTACAGTACTGGAGGTGGGAAGTACAGTACCTGTACTCTGAGGATGAGTGAGAATGTTACAGTACTGGAGGTGGGAAGTACAGTACTGTACTCTGAAGGATGGGTGAGAATGTTACAGTACTGGAGGTGGGAAGTACAGTACATGTACTCTGAAGGATGAGTGAGAATGTTTACAGTACTGGAGGTGGGAAGTACAGTACCTGTACTCTGAAGGATGAGTGAGAATGTTACAGTAACTGGAGGTGGGTAGTACAGTACCTGTACTCTGAAGGATGAGTGAGAATGTTACAGTACTGGAGGTGGGTAGTACAGTACCTGTACTCTGAAGGATGAGTGAGAATGTTACAGTAACTGGAGGTGGGAAGTACAGTACCTGTACTCTGAAGGATGAGTGAGAATGTTACAGTACTGGAGGTGGGAAGTACAGTACCTGTACTCTGAAGGATGAGTGAGAATGTTACAGTACTGGAGGTGGGAAGTACAGTACCTGTACTCTGAAGGATGAGTGAGGATGTTACAGTACTGGAGGTGGGAAGTACAGTACCTGTACTCTGAAGGATGAGTGTGAGAATGTTACAGTACTGGAGGTGGGTAGTACAGTACCTGTACTCTGAAGGATGAGTGAGAATGTTACAGTACTGGAGGTGGGTAGTACAGTGTCTGTACTCTGAAGGATGAGTGAGAATGTTACAGTACTGGAGGTGGGTAGTACAGTACCTGTACTCTGAAGGATGAGTGAGAATGTTACAGTACTGGAGGTGGGAAGTACAGTACCTGTACTCTGAAGGATGAGTGAGAATGTTACAGTACTGGAGGTGGGAAGTACAGTGTCTGTACTCTGAAGGATGAGTGAGAATGTTACAGTACTGGAGGTGGGTAGTACAGTACCTGTACTCTGAAGGATGAGTGAGGATGTTACAGTACTGGAGGTGGGAAGTACAGTACATGTACTCTGAAGGATGAGTGAGAATGTTACAGTACTGGAGGTGGGAAGTACAGTACCTGTACTCTGAAGGATGAGTGAGAATGTTACAGTACTGGAGGTGTGGAAGTACAGTACTGTACTCTGAAGGATGAGTGAGAATGTTACAGTACTGGAGGTGGGAAGTACAGTGTCTGTACTCTGAAGGATGAGTGAGAATGTTACAGTACTGGAGGTGGGAAGTACAGTACCTGTACTCTGAAGGATGAGTGAGAATGTTACAGTACTGGAGGTGGGTAGTACAGTACCTGTACTCTGAAGGATGAGTGAGGATGTTACAGTACTGGAGGTGGGAAGTACAGTACATGTACTCTGAAGGATGAGTGAGAATGTTACAGTACTGGAGGTGGGAAGTACAGTACCTGTACTCTGAAGGATGAGTGAGAATGTTACAGTACTGGAGGTGGGAAGTACAGTACCTGTACTCTGAAGGATGGGTGAGAATGTTACAGTACTGAGGTGGGAAGTACAGTACCTGTACTCTGAAGGATGGGTGAGAATGTTTACGTACTGGAGGTGGGTAGTACAGTACCTGTACTCTGAAGGATGAGTGAGAATGTTACAGTACTGAGGTGGGAAGTACAGTACATGTACTCTGAAGGATGAGTGAGATGTTACAGTACTGGAGGTGGGAAGTACAGTACCTGTACTCTGAAGGATGAGTGAGAATGTTACAGTACTGGAGGTGGGAAGTACAGTACCTGTACTCTGAAGGATGGGTGAGAATGTTACAGTACTGGAGGTGGGAAGTACAGTACCTGTACTCTGAAGGATGAGTGAGAATGTTACAGTACTGGAGGTGGGTAGTACAGTGCCTGTACTCTGAAGGATGAGTGAGAATGTTACAGTACTGGAGGTGGGAAGTACAGTACCTGTACTCTGAAGGAGAGTGAGAATGTTACAGTACTGGAGGTGGGTAAGTACAGTACCTGTACTCTGAAGGATGAGTGAGAATGTTACAGTACTGGAGGTGGGAAGTACAGTACCTGTACTCTGAAGGATGAGTGAGAATGTTACAGTACTGGAGGTGGAGTACAGTGCCTGTACTCTGAAGGATGGGTGAGAATGTTACAGTACTGGAGGTGGGAAGTACAGTGACCTGTACTCTGAAGGATGAGTGAGAATGTTACCAGTACTGGAGGTGGGTATACAGTAACCTGTACTCTGAAGGATGAGTGAGAATGTTACAGTACTGGGAGGTGGGAAGTACAGTGCCTGTACTCTGAAGGATGAGTGAGAATGTTACAGTACTGGAGGTGGTAGTACAGTACCTGTACTCTGAAGGATGAGTGAGAATGTTACAGTACTGGAGGTGGGAAGTACAGTACCTGTACTCTGAAGGATGAGTGAGAATGTTACAGTACTGGAGGTGGGAAGTACAGTACTGTACTCTGAAGGATGAGTGAGAATGTTACAGTACTGGAGGTGGGAGTACAGTACCTGTACTCTGAAGGATGGGTGAGATGTTACAGTACTGGAGGTGGGAAGTACAGTACCTGTACTCTGAAGGATGAGTGAGAATGTACAGTACTGGAGGTGGGAAGTACAGTTACCTGTACTCTGAAGGATGAGTGAGAATGTTACAGTACTGGAGGTGGGAAGTAGAGTACCTGTACTCTGAAGATGAGTGAGAATGTTACAGTATGGAGGTGGGAAGTACAGTACCTGTACTCTGAAGGAAGAGTGAGAATGTTACAGTACTGGAGGTGGGAAAGTACAGTACCTGTACTCTGAAGAGATGAGTGAGAATGTTACAGTACTGGAGGTGGGAAGTACAGTAACCTGTACTCTGAAGGATGAGTGAGGATGTTACAGTACTGGAGGTGGGAAGTACAGTACCTGTACTCTGAAGGATGAGTGAGAATGTTACAGTACTGGAGGTGGGAAGTACAGTACCTGTCTCTGAAGGATGAGTGAGTAATGTTACAGTACTGGAGGTGGGAAGTACAGTACCTGTACTCTGAAGGATGAGTGAGAATGTTACAGTACTGGAGGTGGGAAGTACATGTCCTGTACTCTGAAGGATGAGTGAGGATGTTACAGTTCTGGAGGTGGGAAGTACAGTACCTGTATCTGAAGGATGAGTGAGAATGTTACAGTACTGGAGGTGGGAAGTACAGTGTCTGTACTCTGAAGGATGAGTGAGAATGTTACAGTACTGGAGGTGGGAAGTACAGTACCTGTACTCTGAAGGATGAGTGAGAATGTTACAGTACTGGAGGTGGGAAGTACAGTACCTGTACTCTGAAGGATGAGTGAGAATGTTACAGTACTGGAGGTGGGAAGTACAGTACCTGTACTCTGAAGGATGAGTGAGGATGTTACATATCTAGATAATACACTGAGGTGTATCGGGGGTCAACGTCCCCGTGGCCAGGTCCTTGACCAGGCCTCGTGGTGGATCAGGGCCTGATCAACCAGGTTGTTACTGCTGAACACACATAAATCAACGTACGAACCAGAGCTTGGCTGGTCAGGTACCCGACTGGTTAGGTCTCTACTGAAAACAGAGATCTTGAAGACAGCCAGGGGTCTACTGTTTAACTGCTGGGAGGCAGATGAACAGTCTTGGGCACCTGACACTATACTGGTTCAACGTGTCCTAGTCATTTTTCTGAGTGGATGATTGCATCGTCTGCCAAGTGTTTTGCTTTCGTAGTGAGTGATTTTCGTGTGCAAGTTCGGTACTAGTCCCTCTAGGATTTTCCAGGTGTATATAATCATGTATCTCTCCCTCCTGCGTTCCAGGGAATACAGGTTTAGGAACCTCAAGCGCTCCCAGTAATTGAGGTGTTTTATCTCCGTTATGCACGCCGTGAAAGTTCTCTGTACATTTTCAAGGTCAGCAATTTCACCTGCCTTGAAAGGTGCTGTTAGTGTGCAGCAATATTCCAGCCTAGATAGAACAAGTGACCTGAAGAGTGTCATCATGGGCTTGGCATCCCTAGTTTTGAAGGTTCTCATTATCCATCCTGTCATTTTTCTAGCAGATGCGATTGATACAATGTTATGGTCCTTGAAGGTGAGATCCTCCGACATGATCACTCCCAGGTCTTTGACGTTGGTGTTTCGCTCTATTTTGTGGCCAGAATTTGGTTTATGTCTGTCTGGAGCCTTGCAGTGTCTGCAATGTCTGTCTGGAGCCTTGCAGTGTCTGCAATGTCTGCCTGGAGCCTTGCAGTGTCTGCAATGTCCACCTGGAGCCTTGCAGTGTCTGCAATGTCTGTCTGGAGCCTTGCAGTGTCTGCAATGTCTGTCTGGAGCCTTGCAGTGTCTGCAATGTCTGCCTGGAGCCTTGCAGTGTCTGCAATGTCTGCCTGGAGCCTTGCAGTGTCTGCAATGTCTGCCTGGAGCCTTGCAGTGTCTGCAATGTCTGCCTGGAGCCTTGCAGTGTCTGCAATGTCTGTCTGGAGCCTTGCCCGTGTCTGCAATGTCTGCCTGGAGCCTTGCAGTGTCTGCAATGTCCACCTGGAGCCTTGCAGTGCTGCAATGCTGTCTGGAGCCTTGCAGTGTCTGGGAATGGGCTGTCTGGAGCCTTGCAGTGTCTGCAATGTCTGCCTTGAGCCTTGCA
>NW_026508532.1:0-14347 GCF_026875155.1 Cherax quadricarinatus
GGAAAAACTAGAGACATGATTTTAAAAAGAGAAAAGGGCGCGAGTCGAAAAATCTGCCTTGAATTAAAAATAAAAAGTTAAAATTTTACACAACAACAATTAAGGAAGGAGTAAGGAACAACGTGCAGTCAGTGCACATATTCCAACACCTAATTTACCTCCCTTCACAGAGGGGAAAGACATAACTTCATACATTATCAGGTTTGAAAATACCGCTACCCTCTGTGAATGGTCTGCTGACACCTGGGCTACAGGTTAGGAATGTTATTTTCTGGTACTGCTTTGAATATCTATGCAACTTTGTCGCAGGATATCATATGTAATTATAACCTACTAAAGAAGGCAATCCTTAAAGCATATCAAAAAACCACTAATTCTTACAGGAAAGATTTCAGGTATGCCACCTTACAGCCTGGCCAGAACTTTCAACAGTTACAGGTAACACTCTTTCGTTTGTGCAAGAAAGGTATAAAATACCGACAATATGAAAGTTAAGACACATGTGCAACATCTGGATATCTTTATTGTAGTAGACGTTTCGCCATCCAGTGGCTTTATCAATACAGATTCTAGGACATAATAGGAAGACAGTAGAACTATATACAAAAGATGAGGTAATCAGTCCCTCGGCCTTGGAGTTAGTGTTCACAGCATCGTGGTGGAGGAGAGTCTGGAGCAAAGGCAAGAAGACTGGCGCTTTTTATAGGCGTCAGTGAAAGGACGGCAGCAGACGAGGGCAGTCACTGGTAGGCGGGATTCCCATGGAAGTAGGTCCTTCCCAAAGAGATGGTTAGTTGCAGCAGCCGTGAAGAAGTCTTGTAGATGTCCTCTGAACCAAGATTCCATGATGTTGCAGTGTCTGACAAGTTGTGCAAGAAAGGTATAAAATACCGACAATATAAAGTTAAGACACATGTGCAACATCTGGATATCTTTATTGTAGTAGACGTTTCGCCATCCAGTGGCTTTATCAATACAGATTCTAGGACATAATAGGAAGACAGTAGAACTATATACAAAAGATGAGGTAATCAGTCCCTCGGCCTTGGAGTTAGTGTTCACAGCATCGTGGTGGAGAAGTCTGGAGCAAAGGCAAGAAGACTGGCGCTTTTTATAGGCGTCAGTGAATGGGACGGCAGCAGACGAGGGCAGTCACTGTAGGGCGGGATTCCCCAGTGGGAAGTAGGACCTTCCCAAAGAGATGGGTTAGTTGCAGCACGCCGTGAAGAAGTCTTGTAGATGTCCTCTGAACAAGATTCCATGATGTTGCAGTGTCTGACAATTGTGCAAGAAAGGTATAAAATACCGACAATATGAAAAGTTAAGACACATGTGCAACATCTGATATCTTTATTGTAGTAGACGTTTTCGCCATCCAGTGGCTTTAATCAATCAGATTCTAGGACATAATAGGAAGACAGTAGAACTATATACAAAAATGAGGTAATCATCCCTCGGCTTGGAGTTAGTGTCACAAGCACGTGGTGGAGGAGAGTCTGGAGCAAAGCAAGAAGACTGGCGCTTTTTATAGGCGTCAGTGAATGGACGGCAGCAGACGAGGCAGTCACTGGTAGGCGGGTTCCCCAGTGGAAGTAGGTCCTTCCAAAGAGATGGTTAGTTGCAGCAGCCGTGAAGAAGGTCTTGTAATGTCCTCTGAACCAGATTCCATGATGTTTGCAGTGTCTGACAAGTTGTGCAAGAAAGGTATAAAATACCGACAATATGAAAGTTAAGACACATGTGCAACATCTGGATATCTTTATTGTAGTAGACGTTTCCCCCATCCAGTGGCTTATCAATACAGATTCTAGGACATAATAGAAGACAGTAGAACTATATTACAAAAGATGAGGTAATCAGTCCCTCGCCTTGGAGTTAGTTGTCTCACAGCATCGTGGGGAGGAGAGTCTGGAGCAAAGGCAAGAGACTGGCCTTTTTATAGCGTCCGTGAATGGGACGGGCAGCAGACGAGGGCAGTCACTGGTAGGCGGATTCCCCAGTGGAAGTAAGTCCTTCCCAAAGAGATGGGTTAGTTGCAGCAGCCGTGAAGAAGGTCTTGTAGATGTCCTCACCAAGATTCCATGATGTTGCAGTGTCTGACAAGTGTTTGGAAGGACCTCATTCCACTGGGAATCCCGCCTACTCAGGACTTGCCCATCACTGCTGCCCTCCTTTACTGACCCTATAAAAAGCGCCAGTCTTTGCCTTTGTCCAACTCCCCTCCACCCAATTTCTGTGAACACTAACTCCAAGGCCGAGGACTTGAACCTCACTTTGTATATAGTCTACTGTCTTCCATATGCCTAGAACTGTATTGATAAAGCCACTGATGCGAAACGTCCTACTACAAAAAGATATCCAGATGTTGCACATGCTTTAACTTTCATATGTCGGTATTTAACCTTCTTGCACAACTTGTCAGACACTGCAACATCATGAATCTTGGTTCAGGACACTACAAACCTCTTCACGCTGCTGCAAAATAACAAAAACTACCCTCTTGGAAGGACCTACTTCCACTGGGGAATCCCCCTACCTGACTGCCCTCTCGCTGCCCCTCCCATTCACTGACGCCTATAAAAAGGCCCTCCTTCTGCCTTTGCTCCAGACTCTCCTCACCACGATTCTGGAACACTAACTCCAAAGGGCCCAGGGACTGATTACCTCATTTTGTAATAGTTCACTGTCTTCCTATTATTCCTAAATCTGTATGATAAAGCCACTGATGGCGAAACGTCTACTCAATAAAGAACCAGATGTTGCACATGTGTCTTAACTTTCCTAATTGCCGTATTTATAACTTTTTTGCACAACTTGTCAACACTGAACATCATGGAATTTGGGGCAAACTCTACAAACTTCTTTTACGGTGTGAATAACCCCCCTTTGGGGGGAAAATCTTTGGGAAATACCCTACCCCCTTTTTGGAAAAGGGCCTTCCCCCAAAGAGATGGGGAGTGCAGCAGCCGGAAGAAGGGCTTGTAGAGCCCTAACCAAGATCCCTGATGTTGCGTGTCGACAAGTTGTTTTGGAAAAGGATATCCACTGGGGAATCCCGACCAGGATTGCCCTCATCTGCTCCCTCCATTCATGACCCTATAAAAAGCGCCTCTTCTTCCCTTTTGCTAAAACTCTCCCCCCAGATGCTTGAACACTAACCCAAAGGGCCGAGGACTGATTACCTCATCTTTTGTAATATTTCTACTGCTTCCTATTATTCCAAATCTGTTTTGATAAAGCCACTGGGGGGCAAAACGCACAAAAAAGATATCCAGATTTTTGCACATGTGCTTAAAACTTTCTATTGTGGGTTTTTTAAACCCTTTCTTCAAAACTTGCCCAGACACTGCAACACAGGGAATTTTGGTTCAGGGACATCTACAAGCCCTTTCTTCAGGGCTGCTGCAAAAAACCCATCTTTTTGGGAAGGACCTACTTCCAGGGGGAATCCCCCCCTACATGACTGCCCCTCTCGCTGCCCCCTTTTCACGATGCCTATAAAAAGCGCCTCTTTCTTCCCTTTTGGGCTCCAACTCTCCTCCCCCACGTTTGGTGAACACTAACCCCAAAAGGCCGGGGGACGATTACCTCATCTTTGTATATAGTTCTACTGTCTTCCTATTATGTCCTAAATCTTTTTTGATAAAGCCACTGATGGCGAAACCTACTACAATAAAGAAACCAATGTTGAAAACATGGTCTTAATTTCATATTGTCGGTTTTTTTAAAACCTTCTTGCACAATTTGTCAAACTGAAAACATCAGGGAACTTGTTAAAGGGGACACTACAAGCCCTTCTTCAGGGCTGCTGCAACTAACCCACCCTTTTTGGGAAGGACCACTTCCACGGGGAACCCCGCTACCAGGCTGCCCTCTCTGCTGCCCGCCCCATTCACGACGCCATAAAAAGCGCCATCTTCTTCCCTTTTGCTCCAACTCTCCTCCACCACGAGCTGTGAACACAACCCCAAAGGGGCCGGGGGACTGATTACCCATTTTTTGTAATAGTTCTACGTTTTCCCTATTATTCCTAAATCTGTTTTTGAAAAAGCCACTGGTGGCGAAACGTCACAACAATGAAATCCAGTTTTGCACATGTTTTTTTTATTTTAACTCTTTCGTTGTTCGAATTTTTAAATGAGGTTAGGAAATGTCCATTATTATCCTTCGAACTTCGTGGTTGCTGCCCATTCCGCCCGCTCTTCCCCACCAGAAAAAAAATTCAAAAAACGAACCCGATTAAAGCGGGGAATTTGCTGAGGCTGCTGACCTGTATGCTGAGGCCACAATTCCTAAAAGCCTAAGGGATCGAACCCAAAGGGAAAGGGGTTTCATCAGACCTTAAGAAATCAAAGCCTCAGGGAAAGAAAAGTTTCTTTTTTTCCGTTTTTATTTTTTTGGGTGTTAAGGGGACATAAACGCCCAGATTGTCCTTCAAAAAGGGCCCAAAAATTTGGAAGTTTTTTTAAAGATTTAATGACCAAGACCCTTCTGTTCGGGAACATTAAATAAATTAATGATCTCCATTTTACGAGACACGGGATGCCATGTATAGAAATTTCTGATAACTTTTCCCTAATTTTAAAGAACTCATTCCCGCTAACTTTCAGCTACTTGGGCCGTACAGACCCTTTCCTCCCATCCGTTGTTCATAGGCTAAATGGTTCACAGGTTGGTCTGAACCGTATAGCGCCCACCCCTTCTTGCTCTGTACAATAGGTAATGTAAAAGGGGCCATTTTCCCTTTCGAGGTTGACCTTTCTCACCAAAGATGGATTATTTTTTCAATCCTTTTCCCTTAGAGTCGGAAACCCCCGAAAGTTCAATAGACAATTCTCGTGAGATTCATTGGTTTAAAAACCCATGATGCACTCTCGAAACGAGGTAGTAAACACCGTTCACTTTTTTAATGAAAGTGAAGATATCACCTCTAAACCAAAAATGCTTGACCAGGGCCAGCCAAAGCCCAGGCTTCCCTATTGTCCACCCTTATTTTCCCTGATTTTTAAAAGCCTTTAGATAACGAAGGACCCTTTTGTCAATTTACAACGAATTGCCCTTCCTTCAGAATTGCCATAATGCGCAAAAAAATCAAGTGATCCAAAGGAAAAATTTTTCATTAAATTTGAAAATAAAAGGTATCTTGTACAAGTCATTTTAAAAATTAAAATTTCAGATGAGTAGACATCCTCTTATGTTCCAAGTCAATGCAAGAGACTGTTCTTAAAAGGGGCTCATGACCCCCAGGGCCGGACATTTCTCCATCGAAAAAACTTTACAAAAAATTAGGGAAACCTATTTTTGGGCCTAAAATGTCCTCAGTGCCCTATTTATTGTAGATCGTGTAAAGTTTCCCAAACTGTCCCTCCCGAGGTCCCCGGCGAGTCCTATGGAAAAATCCCTATCTTTACGGTACCGTTTAAAGAGTACCTTGACATCGTTGGTCCTTATCCCCAAAATTTCATCGGGGGAACATAGTATAAAATAACTTTGGGTTGTTTAAAGCTTGGGTTTTCCCCTGAAGCCATACCCTTTAAAAGACCTACACTACAGAGGTGGCTGAAGCCCTTTTGTCCTCTTCTCCAGATGGGCATCCCTAAGAAATTTTGTCTGACCGTGGGACACAATTCACATCTGACTTAATGCAACATCTATACCAAACCTGGGAGTGAACCTCTCTTCACCACACCCTATCATCCCACTGTAATGGGGGGTTTAGCGCCAGCTTTCGATTCTCAAGTCCTTTTTAAAGGAAACTTGCCCCCTTAAACCTAAGGGGGCATGTTACCTCCCTGTGCTTTGTTTGCCATGGGGGAATTCCCAGTGACTCGGGGGGTTTTTCATTTTTTGAACTTCTCTATGGTAACGGGCCAGAGGTCCACGGGCCATCCTTCCATACTTATGGACAAATAGGGGTAAATCTGGGGTTCAGTTTTCCTTACCAGTTTCTCCTTGACCTTAGACCCCAAACTTGAAGACCTCTGACATAGTTTTTTGAAAATCAAGCTTGTCAAAGGGGCCAGACAAAAACCCATTTTTATTCCAAAAAATCAGAGGAGGTTTTAAAGTAGGGATGAAGTTTTGGGACTTTTGCCTATCAAGTCAAATAAATTATAGTAGCGGAAGGTCCAATTTAAAGTTTAAAATTTTTGGGGAATTGACTACCTCATAGAATCAAGGGGGAAACCGAGTTTACATATCAACATCCTTAAGAAATATTACCCAAGAAATTCGGTAAAGCCTTTAAAAACTTTGACTTTGTTTTTCCACCGAACTTTTATAAAAAAACGAAGAATGTAAAGTGTGCGTAATTGACACCTCTAACTTAGACCTGATGAAGAACTACATGACTTGGTGACTCTTTCCCCTCGGACGCAACCACCATTTAAAATTAAAGAATCTTGGATGACCATAAGAACATGAACTACTTCAATGTGGAGTAACTTTTCAGACGTCTTACTGAAATCCAGGTGTTACCTCCCGGGAGTCCATAAGATTTACTTATTGACGGGCAACCTATCAAACGGAAATTATACCCAGTTCCAGTTCACCCTTTGGATGCATTTTACCGAGAGGTAGAAATTTTTAAAAAACAAAGATCTTGAACCTTTATATCCTCAAATTTTTCACCATATCATGGGTTAAAAAGGAGGGAAATTCATATAGACTTCTATTGACTTAAGGCCTTAAAGCTATAACTCGGGGGATCTGAGCAGCCCCCTTTAAAAAAGCGATCTACACAAATTTTTTTGACCTTTCCTTTTTTTCAGAGATTGATATTCACAGGCATCATCAATAAAGTTAAATCCTTCTTTTAAGCAGTATAAACCCCTTTTCCTAACCCAAGGTGATGCTATAGAACTATGCCCTTCTTTTTTAAACCCCGTCTACCTACGTGAACGATGAGAAAGGTCTTGGGGAAATGCCAAATTTTCTTTATTTTTATAACATTTCGTAATGACATCCCCGTGGGGGGAACATTCCAAACACTAAAATCAGTTTTGCTAGGTTACGCTCACATGGCCCACTGCCAAGTCGAAGAAATCTTTCCCTTTGGGGAAAAAAGATTAGATTCTTGGCTGAACTTTCTAATAAATCTCGCACCTCCCCCATAAGATCAAACTTTATTTGAATTTAAATTCCCCAAAACAAGAAACTCAGCGTACTTTTTTGTTCTGTAAATTTTTATGCACGGTTTTATCCCCAAACTTGCTGATCTTACGGGATCTTATCGGGCTTCCTTAAAAAAGTCTGGAAGGGAAACCCTTGAAATTTCCGACGACTCGGGAAAAGTTTAATGAGATTAAAAATACTTTCGAAAACCCTATACTTAAGATTCCAGAATTAAAAAACATTTTGTTTGAAACTATCCTCCAATACTGGCTTAGGTGCGGTGCTACTACAAACCATGATGGTACTCCCTTCTCGTATCTTCCTAAGCCGGGAAAAATCCTTCCCGCAAAACAAATACCCAAAAAAAAAAAATGTTTAGCCCTTGTGTGGGGGATCTCCAAACTTAAATTTTATTTTTTGGGAAAAAAATTTATTTTTTGGACCAAAACCCTTTTTTACCTAAAACTTTTAAGGGAACCCAAAAGTCGACCCTTTAGGTGGACATTGGCACTCCCGGGGTTTTAATTCCATTTTGAAAAACAAGGTTCATCCAAATTATTTCTCGACGGTTAATCGTGACGCGTAGAAGATTTTTTTGCCTTACGCCCACTTCCACATGATAAAACTTTTTTTCCCCCCATTCTTTTTTATACTCCTTGACATAAGTCTTGGTAGGGGAGTGTGAGGGAAAAAGTCAATAGATAGGGGTAAGAGGGAAAATATATATATATATATAAATATATTAAAAATAGTTTTCATTGCCGGCCCACTCGTTAAAAAGGGAGGGTCAGTCTAGCTCCATTTTTTTCCCCCCTTTTTCCCCCCTCCCTGAAAGTGATAAATTTCTCCGGGTGCTTGTTAAGGTAGGGCATCTAGCCCCCCTATCCCTTCCCCTCCCTCTTTTCCCCCCCCCCCCCCCAAAAGGTCGTGTGGGGCTCTGGGTTTAAAAATAAATCACTAGACCACATCCCACTCTACTTAAATACATGCCTGCCTTGTATTCTAGTGGATTTATTGGTTTAAAGCTTCATTTAACAAAAATAAAATTAGTCCTTTTTTAGCCTTTCTCTATTGACGTTGTAATAGTCACCACATCTTTTTTAAATTCACTTACCCTGGAGAGTGATTATTTTTGCAGGGGTAACCTGTCTACTTTTCCCGCTTGGATTCAGAGAGGGTCACCTGCAAACAACGAGTAACAGAAAGGACAAAAGTCCAGAGACTTTCCAGGTTGTATTTAAGTACCTGTGCACCTGTATGAAATTGCAGGACTAACTCCACACATTGCGTGGTAAAGAACCTGCTTTTCCCGTCTTCGAATGAATACTCATGGGAACGGAACAACTAGCCCGTGGGGGTCACCAACACCTGCGACCCCCCCCCCCCTCTCAGCAACGGCTACGATTTCAACAACAGTGTCACCAAAAACCAGACACCCACGTTTTTATACATTTAAATTACGTTGAATTCAGTTATCATTTATATTTTTCATTTTTCATTTTTTTTTAATGTAGGATTAAAATTTTATATTTAAGTGTTTGAAATTTTTAAAATTTTTTATATAATAAATGTTTATGTTTTCTGTTTTTTATTTCTTTTTTTATTTACTAATTTTTCCTGAGGGGGAGCCACCTGTAATACTGACGGGAATTTTTACAGGCTGAGTAAGCCTTCACAAAAATATATATATAATATATATATTATTATAAAAATTTTATAATTAAATATATAATTTATATATTTTTATATATATAAGTGGGGATACCACGCCCCAAGGACGCAACACGGCGCAAAGCTCTAAAGGGACAAACACCCCCCAGGGTTTCCCAGTCCCAACACACCTCCCGACATTGAGCAGGCAAAGAACATTCCCAACAGGATGCTGATGTTTTAAGGGGCTGCAAGGTTTCATTTAAGGCCTCAATTAAAAAACCAAATAAAAAAATTTTGAGGTTTCAGAGAGGCTGCTGTTTTAAACTCCCCAAATTTTCCAACCGTGCCCGGCTGGCAGTGTCCCAGAGGCCTCAAAGGGCCCCTTCTTGGTGGCTAAAATTGCGGGGGCCCTTGGGGGGGGTCGAAGGCTGCGAAGGGGTTTTTCCGGTTTTTATTTGGGAAAGGGTTTCGGGGGTAACGCGGGGGTTTGGGGGGGTCACCCGGGGGCCCCCCCCCCGGTCTTCCCAAAACTCCTACACCCGGACACCCACACACAACTAACCCCCGGACCCATTTTACTGAGGGGGAACAAGACAACAGGGGAAAAGAACACTCCATATTCTACTCTGGGGGGAATCAAACCCAGGCCCCACCGTGTGAAGCGAGGCTTTAACCCGGGGGTGAGTAAAGGGGCTGCTGCAATGCTGAAACCAAACTCACCCGGGTTTCGGCGTTCAACAGGGCGTAAAAGCACGCCCCCGCACACGAGAAAATATAAAAAAAACGTGTCCAAAAAAAAAAGCCATAGCACCTCCTTGGTGCTCCTTTTGGGTCCAATGCCATCGATCTATCCAAGAAAAAACGTCCAGACCTCTGGCGATGGAAAGGATGAAAGACTTTGACACACACGATGTTTTCTACCTACTCACCAGTGCCTGTAAACCCCCAAATTTTACCTACTTTCGAGTTTGCCCCCCACCCCAATAAAAAAAAGTTTTTTTTAAAATTGGACTTTGCCAACATTTTCAACTCAGTCGGGGTTGACTCCCCAAAGCAGTTTATAGAAATTTTCCTTCCCTTTTTTCCTTCTAGAATGTTTTATAGTGGACTTCCAAACTATTGTTTGGGGACCATAAAATTTGGCTCATGTGGGGGCGTGCAACAGGGGGCCCCTCTCGCCCCTTTCTATTTTTTTTGGGTAACCGGGAAGTACAGAAGCACTCTCCAGTGAGCTAAATTTCGGTTCCCGGGACGAGGGGGCCCTAGCGGGCACAACAGAATGGGAGAAAACCGGGCCCCTTTTTTAAAAAACCCCCACAAAAGTGAACTAGTTTCTCCCCAATCAACAGAGATCCAGAATTTACGCTTTTTTTTTTACCCGGGAGCAGGGCCCTTGACCAGCCAATACACTCTCCTTGGTGCCCCCTTTGGGCCAAATGCCTCGACGATCCTAAAAAAAACAGTCTAGCCCTCGGGACGAGGGAAAAGCAGGATGAAAGACTTGACACCACGATGCCTTCTACTACCACCAGGTGCCGTAAACCCCAAAACTTACCTGCTTTCTGAATGCCCCCCAGTCTTTCAGCAGTCTAAAATCAAGGAAAGACTTCCCCCTTAAGCCCCTCTAAGATGTTTTGAATTTTTCCCTTTGAAGATGGACGTGGTTCAAGCCAATTCCAGTCGGGCTTGGAGGGCTGGGAGTATGAGATCCCCCAGATTGCTCAAACCCCAGCTTTCCTGTCCTTTTCCAAGCAAAAACGCTTTGAAAGAAAAATTCTTCCTGATACCCAGCAAATAGAAGACCCTAGCTACCCAGGCCATCACTGAAGGAAAACCCCCTTCTGCCCAGCACCAAACCCTAGTGAGCACGGCCATAAACAGAAAGGGGGGGAGGGCCCGATCGCTGAAAAGGGGTTTACCAAAAAGCTCAGGGCTCAAATCAATAGGGAGATTCCCCATCTAAAGGGCTGGACGCACCTAAACCCCGGGGGATTTCCCCTCCAAACAGTTCCATAGGGAAAGGGGAACGGGGGACTCGACCCAAGACCCTCCGATTGCGGGGCTTGCCCCTATGCCCCAATTTCACACAGAAATCTGTTTTTGGGGAAAAGCGCAGCAGACCAATTGGCAAATGGTCTTAATTGTCCAAAACCAAGGCTGGCAGAAAAGACACAATAAGGGTCAATGACATCATTAAGAAACCCTTCACAACTGGACCCCACCGAGGGGGAGCCCCGATCACTAGCACCAAAAAACCCCAAACCCAGCAAAGTGCCCAGACGGGATCACCACTATTTTGGGAAGAATGGCAAGCTTTGGAGGGACTATACCTGTGGTCCACACTGGGGTGACACCTACTCCCTCACAGTGTGGGGCAACAGGGGGAGTGCTGACCACGGGGGAGGGTCATTTTTTTTATATGGGGGACGAAAGAACAAGGAGAAGTGATGGGGGAAACTTAGAGGCAAGGGAAAAAGGGAGAAAAAACAATGAAAACATCATGAAAGCATAGGGGAGGACAACATGACCCAGTGCAAATTTTTGGGAAAAATTGGGGGTTTTCAAAAGGAAAAAAAAAGGGCCGTCAAAGTGATTTTTAAAGCAGGTCATCGAAACTGGGTCCTGCAGGAAAAACCCCCCTAGGCCCTTTCCCCCCTCCCCCCCACCACCCCCCCCACCCCCCCGAAAACCCCCCTAGGCCCTCGCCCCCCACACCCCAAAAAACAGACCCCCCCTCCACAGCAACCCCCTATAGGGGCCCCCGCCCGGGAAAATCTCCCCCTAACCCACCTCCCCCCCCGACCCAGTTATTGAAAAGACTTTAAAGGGTTTTGGGACACAACAAGATGGAATAACGAATAAATATGAGTGGCATGAAAAAATCAAGGAGAAGTAAGGGGAAACTTTTCGAGGCAAGGAAACAGGGGAGAAAAAACAATTGAAAACCATGAAAGCAATAGGAGAGACAACATACCCGTGACAAATTTTTGGAAAATTGGGTGGTTTGCAAGAGGAAAAAAAATCCAGTCAAAGTGATTTTCAAAGCAGAGTCAGCTCGAAAAATGGGCCGCAGGAAAAAATGGCCTAAGGGAACAAACAGGGTTTGGGGGGTGTACCTCGACTGAGACAAAACACCAGAAGAAAGGAGGGAGGGAAGGAAGGGGGAGAGCAGGAAAAATAGGCACAGGTGAAAAACAAAAACACCCCCCCCAGTACCACCCTTCAGAAGGAACACAAACCCTGACAATCCCAAAGCACTTAAACGACTTTCCCCCAAAACCACTCACTGTACCCCCTGCCCCCCTCCCCCTCGCGCAAACCCCCAACCCCAAAAGAAACCCCAAAAACCCACACTCCCCCTCAGCTCAAACCCCACCCCACAGAAGCCCACAGTAAACCCCCAAAGTACACTCTCCCCACCCCCACCACAAACCCCCCCGCCGAACCCCCAGCAACCCACGCACGTACATTCTTTCCCCATCCCCCTCACCTCAACCCCCCCCCCCCACGGTAACCCCCATAGGCCCTTTCCCCCATCCCCCTCCCTCACCCCCACCCCCACTGAAACCCCCCCTAGGCCCCCTGCCCCCCCACCCCCACCAAGACCCCACCTCCACAGCAAACCCCCTATAGGCCCCGCCAGGGCCCTGCCCCCCCCAACCCACCTCTCTCCCCAACCACAGTTATTGAAAAGACGTTGAAGGTTTGGTACACGAACGAAGATGGAAAAACAATAAAAATGATGGACGAAAAATCAAGGGATGTTTCCCCCAAAACGTAGCGGTTACAGAAACAAAAATCACTGGGTTAAAAACAGAGCAAACTTTTCCCCTCGGGTTCAGATCCTGGGAAGGATGAAGGGCAGAGGGGGGAGGGGGCATACAATTTAAAAACCCTGGACGGATTGGGGAAAGGAATTACTACTAGGGGGGATTCATCAGGGGGGAAAACAAGGGAGTAAAAACCCAAATACATCACAAAAGCACCATTAACCAGATAAATGCTTGGGATATGGGCACCTGGCAAACCCGAAACAGCGTTTGAGTACCCAGTAAGAAATATAAAAACAATGCTTTTAAAAGGATCCTTTATTTACAACGTTTCACCCACACGTGAGCTTTTTTCAAGTCACAAACGACACAAGGGGTGGGGTGGTTGCGGGATTTTTTTATCGGTTCAGAATGCTGAGGGCAGGTGGGGATGGCATCGATGATTACTGAGTGGGGTTATAGAAAATCAAAAATCTTGGGGAGCTTGGAAGTGAGATTGGAAAGTTTTGAGCGAACCCTTTTGCAGGTTCTTCCATTCGTTTGTTCTTATTGGGGTGCAATGAAGAACATAAAAAATAGGAAAGGAAGAACCGCAGAAGGCTGCTCACAAACTTATCCAACTCCTTCCAAACACCCAAGACTTTTAAATCTAAAAACCCCACTCAACATCATCAGATGCAGCATTCCCCCTGACCTCACAATTTTGAAACCCGACTAAAATACTCGCATACCTCCACCCCCCGTAGATCTGTTTGGACTTGAAAAACTCCTGTGTGGGTAAACGTTTCAATAAAGGGTCAATTATCTGCATATGTGTTTTATTTCCTTGTGTCGTATTTTTAACCCTTTATTCCCACCTCATAAAGGGAAACGTCAAAACTTTTATGCACTGTGTACGTCAGGCCCAATCTCGTCCACCGATTTTTATTTGAGTGCAAACCCCTCCTCCCCCCCGCTCTTTCTAATCCTTCCTCAGGATCTGTATCTGGGGGGGAAGATTGATCTGTTTTTCCCCGTGAGTTTTTTTTCTGAAAAAAACACAGGTCTGGGCACCCCCTTGATTCTTTCCTGCCCCCATCAATTTATTCGTTAGCGTACCAAACCTTCAAAGTCCTTTTTAATAACTGTGGTCTGGGGGGGAGGGGGTTAGGGGGGGCAGGTGCCCCCCCGGAGGGGCCCATAGGGGGTTGCTTGGGGTGGGGTCTGTCGTGTGGGGGGTGGGGCAGAGGGGCCAAAGGGGGTTTCAGTGGGGTGGGGTGAGTTTAGGGATGGGGGGGGGGGCCTATGGGGGTTACAGGGGGGTGGGGGGGTGGGGAAAATAGGTGTAAGTGGGGTTTAAGGGTTTTTCGGGCAAACCCGGAACCTTGCGAGTTACGTGCGCCGCAATCACCCCCCCCCCCCTGGGGGGGCTGGGGGGAAAAATAGTTCCCGGGTCCGATTTGTTAAAGTTTCTACTTTGGTAATTTGGGCCTTACCTGGGGTGGACTGAAGTTAGGAAGTCACTTTGCCCCCACTTTCTCCAATCAGGTAGGGTGATACCAGGGGTTTACTGTTTGTTCTTTCTAGTGTTTGCGGTTACCAGTAATGATTTTGGATTTTCATTTTTTTCTTTTTTAAATGTTATATTTCTTTAATGGGAACCATTTTTTTTTCTTTATTTTTTCGCTCTGTTCCTGGCGTGGTCTTCCAGGATAGACCCAGATAAAGGGGCAAGGGTGTTTTGACTTATTAAATTATTCTACAACTAACCCCCCCTTTCCCAACATGTGCCCCCAAGTGGTAGGGGATTCCAAACATCGGGTTAACTCCCC
>NW_026508533.1:0-14928 GCF_026875155.1 Cherax quadricarinatus
AGCCTCCCTTTACAGTACCACGGTGGCGTTTTTCCCCACTCCACCTCCTTGACATGCCACGTGGGGGTTATTTCCCCCTCCACCCCTTTACATACCACGGGCGTTATTCCCACTCCCGCCTCCTTGACAGTGCCACGTGGGGTTATTCCCACTCCAGCCTCCACATAGCCACGGTGGCGTTATTTTTCCCACTCCACCCCTTTGACAGAGCCACGGTGAGTTTCTTCCCCCCCCCCAACCTCCTACAGTAGCCATGGTGTGTTATTCCACCCATTTCCCCCGACAGAACCACGGGATGTTTTTCCCACTCCTTCCTCCCTGACAGTACCACGTGATGTTATTCCCCTTCCGCTCCCTGACGTAGCCACGGGGAGTTATTCCACTCCACCCCCCATACCACGGTGAGGGTTATTCCCCTCCTTTTCCCGACATACCACGGTGAGTTATTCCCCCTCCACCTCCCCGACAGTAGCCACGGTGATGTTTTTTCCCCACTCCAGCCCCCTGAAAAGTGCCCCGGGGATGTTATTCCCCCCACCTCCCGACAGAGCCACGGTGGGGTTACTGATTTTTACCTTCTGTGTTACTGTACTGTACCTTCTTTTTTTCTTTTCTTACTCTTTTGTTTTTTGTATCTTCTGTGTTTCTGCTGGACTGACTTTTGTTTACTGTACTGATCTTTTGTGTTTCTACTGTACGACCTTCGGTAACTGTACTGTACGATCTTTTATTTACGTACGGCCTTTTTGGGTTACGTACGACTTTTGTGTTTCTACGTACTGCTTTTTTACGTACTGTACTGATCTTTTGTGTTACTTTACTGATCTTTTTGTTACAGTACTGTGTGTGTTACTGTGCTCTACTGTTTTTTGTTATTCTGTACTGATCTTGTGTTTTTTTACTGTGACAATGTTGAAGACTGACACACTGTTTCAAACTCTCACATTTTGTATATATTTTTTATAGAATTACCCGACAAATGTAAAAAAAAAGGACACAAATGCAACAATTACTTTTTTTTTTGTGGCAATTTTTACTGTACATTTTATTGTTACATTTTATTGTTTTTTGCTTTCAGGAGCTTTGTCAAGCCTTTTAAAACAGTAAAATGGACACAGATGGATATTAGGCTTAGAGTGGGGTGAATTTCAGGTGGCAGTATAGAGTAATAAAAAATTGCAGGTGGTATAGTAGTATAAAATAATATTGTAGTGGTAGTTAGTAGTAATTAAGTAGGTGGTAGTATAAATTTTTTAAAATATTTAGGGGGTAGTAGTGTAAATATAATATTGAAGTGGTAGTAGTAGTATAATATAAAAATTTTGGGGGTATAGTAGTAGTAAATAATTTTGGTGGGTAGAGTATAGAAAAAATAATATTTGGTAGTAGTATTTGTAATTAATATATAGGGGGTATATAGTATAATATAATATTTCAGGGGGTATATATAGTAAATAATATTGTAGGTGGGAGAGTAGTATAATATTTTGAGGTGGGAGTAAAATATGTAAAAAATTTTCAGGGGGAGTAATATAATATAAAATTTGCAGGTGGTAGTAGTAGTGTAAATATAATATTCAGGGGGTATAGATATAATTAATATTGAAGGGGGTATAGTAATATAATAATTTCAGGTGGTTAGTAAGTAATATAAAATTCAGGGGTAAAGTAGTAAATAAATTTGCAGGTGGTAGATAGTAGTAAAAAATTTGAGGTGTAGTATATATAATTAATTTTGTAGGGGTAGTATAGTAAATTAATTTGTGGGGTAGTATAGTAATAAATATTGTGGGTGGTAGAGTAGAAAATATAATATTGAGGTGGTAATAGTAGTAAAAAAATTTTGAGGGGTAGTATATAGTAAAAATTTGTGGGGTAGAGAAGTGTAGTAAATAATATTGCGGGGTGTATAGATTTTTTTTTTTATCACACTGGCCTTTTCCCACCAAGGCGGGGTGGCCCAAAAAGAAAAATTTTCACCATCATTCCCCATCACTGCTTGCCAAAGGGTGCTTTACACTACATTTTTAAATGCAACATTAACACCCCTCCTTCAGATGCAGGCACTGAAATTCCCATCTCCAGGACTAAAGCCCCGGCTTGCCATTTCCCCGAAACCCTTCATAAAGACTTTGCCACCCCAAACAGCACGCAAGTATAAAAACCTTTTGGGTCTCCATTCACTCCTGCAAATACCTCACCCAAATGCCTGCGGGAAGTCCAAGCCCCCCACACAAAACCTCCTTTCCCCCCTCCCTCCAACCCTTCCAGGCGACCCCTCCCCCCGCCTTCCTTCCACTACAGACGATACACTCTTGAAGTCATTCTGTTTCGCTCCTTTCCCTTCTCTGTCCGAACCACTCAAAAAACCCCTTCCTCAGCCCTCAAAAACAGTTTTGGTAATCCCGCACCAACCCAACTTCAAATACAAAATTTCTCTGCATTAATTCAAAAACCACACTTTGCCCTCAACATGCACTCCCGCCTCCAGCCTTCCCCCTGCAACTTCACACCCCCCTTCACACCCATTAAGACGTAGGTAAAACTATACTCTCATACTTTCCCCCTCTTTGCCCCCCAAAGGACAAATTTTTGCCCAAGACTCCTAAGTGCACCACTCACTCTTTTTCCCCATCAATTCATGATTCACCCCATCTTTCAAGACCCACCGCGACACGTCCCCTCCCAAATATCTAATACGTTCCCTCCTCCCTTCTCTCTCCCTCCAATCTTTTCAATCTTCTCACCTAATCTTTTTTGTTACCCATAAACCTTTCTCTTTCCTGTTTCACCTTTTTTTTTCTTCTTTTTCCACCCCCACCCAAAATTTTCCACCAATCTCTGCAGCTTCTCTTTAAATCTCCCAAGAGCACAGTGTACAGCAAAAGCGCTGTGACAACTCCCTTTTGGTGTATTCTTTACTTTAACACAACCCTCTTCCCCAAAACCCCCGCATTTACTTCCTTACAACCCCTCCCAAAAAATTTTTAAAAAACCACGGGACATCCACATCCTTGTCTAAGGCCTACTTTACTGGGAAAAAATTTTCCCCCTTTCCCACATCTCTAAATTGAGCCTCACTACCTCGTAAAACTCTTCATCTTTCAGAACCTACCTCCTACACCATACACTTTCAAAAATTTCCCATTGCCCCCCTATCCCCTGTCATTTCGCCTTTTCCAAATCCATAAATCCACAAGGGCCTCTTTAGCTTATCTAAATACGTTTACAAATTTTCACTAAAAACCGGGCCACACACCCCCCCACCTTTCCAAAGCCCCCTTTTTCATCTGCATCCTATTCTCCTCTTTTTCTTAACTTTCAATTTTAACTCAAAACCCTACACTTTTCCAGGGACACCAACAGACTTATCCCCCTATAATTTTTGACCTCTTTTTATCCCCTTTTCCTTTTTACAAAGGAACTATGTATGCCTCTGCAATCCCCAGTACCTTTCCTCTTTTCCTACATTTTTAAAAAATTGCACCCAAACCCCCCAAAACTAAATCCCCACCTGCTTTTAACATTTCTATCTTTATCCCTCAATCCCGGCTGCCTTTCCCCTTTCATTTTACCTATCCCCACAACTTCCCCTACACTCACAACTGCTCTTCCTCACTCCCAAAAAAGAGTTATTCCCCCTTGCCCCATACACGAAAACACAGCTTCACCTATTTCATCAAAATTTAACAATTCCCAAAATTTCCCTCCATCTTTTCCCAAAACCTCTAAACTCTCCATTTAAAACCTCCTCCCTTTTTTAACTGACAAACCATTTGTTTTCTAGGCTTTCTTTACTTGATAATATTTTTTTTTTTTTTTCACACTGGGCCCATTCCCACCAAAAAGGGGGCCCGAAAAAGAAAAACTTTCACCTCATTCACTCCCCCCTTCTTGCCCGAAGGTGCTTTTCAACAGTTTTTTTAAAATGCAACTTTTAACACCCCCCAAATGCAGGCCTGTACTTCCCATCTCCGGACTCAAGCCGGCCTCCGGTTTCCCCCGAATCCCCCCATAAATGTTACTTTGCTCACACTCCAACACACGTCAAATATTAAAAACCTTTTTTCTCCATTTACCCTACAAACCCTCCCTGCCTGCTGGAAGTCCAACCCCCCGCACAAAAAAAACCTCCTTTTCCCCCCCTCCAACCCTTTCCCAGGGCCACCCCCTACCCCCCCTACCTTCCACTAAGACTGATCCTCTTGAAGTTTTTTCGTTTCGCCCATTCCCTACAGTCCAACCACCTCAAAAACCCTTCCCCAGCCCTCTGGGGCAACAGTTTTGGAATCCCGCACCTCCCCTAACTTCCAAAATACGAATTTTCTGCAATTTTAAATTTTTCACTCCAAAATTTTTTTTTATTTTCAAAAAAATTTTTTTGATAAAATCTCACCACATTAAGCTCTCATTTGCTCTCTTTTTACATTGCTATCACCACTCTTCTACTAACCTCTATAAGTAGTAGTAATATAATATTGCAGGTTGGTATAGTAGTAGTAATATAATATGGTAGAACAATTAACTTGCAATTAGCTTTTTATAATCCAATTACTCATGTGCAAATTTAATGTGTTCTGAAAAACCACTAGTATTGCACCTCACTCTAAGCCTATATAATATCCTCTGTGTCTACTGTACTGTTTGTAACGGCTAGACAAAGCTTCTCCATTGTTGGGACTCCACGGTCAAATTCGATGTTTTACCTGATTCCATCTCATGGATTAAATGACATTTTAAGATTAGATTTTTTTACTACATAAACAGCTCTCCGCAAACGCATTTAATCAATGTTATTTAATCATTAACATATTATCTTAAGAGGAATCACAAACACTTTCTCTACAGCTTCTCCTCTCAGTTTTATAGTTTTTTATTTTACCTCAATACGCAATACATTATATTTCAAGTTATACACCTTCTGTTATTCCGTCCTAACACTTCAAATCGCTGTTTATCAGTAACACCCGTATATTCTTAACACTTTTTCATGCTAAAATTCTCCTCACTACCTTCACTTACGACATTCTCATATTTCAACCCTAGTTGAACCTGTCAGCTACTGATGATTCAGTTGGCACAACTTACGCTCATAGTCACTTCACCATGTGCTCCACCCTTCACATAGTGTTTTCACACTCTCTACACATGACATTTGGTTGCTTACTTTCACTTTCCACCTCTTGTCCATCTTACATCTTCCACATAATACTCCATATTCTACTACCTCATGGTTTCTTTTTTATCTTTTTTTTTGTGTGGGTGTGTCTTTGCACACCTATCCACACTTTTCAGACACAACTCCGCACATAGGAGAAGGAAGTTCTTTACGACGGCGTTTTTAGTCCACACTTGCGGGCTCATTTTACAAAGTCAGTGGAGTTTGTAAATGGTTCACTAATTTCGGTACCAAAAAAGTGTGTGGAAAGCTCGATCTCCCCTATTGTGGCGGGCGTTATTATGTATTATTGTTCCAGTCACGGTATTGTTGCATTATTGTTCTTACACCTTCCACACTTAAAACATTCCACTAAATCACTCCTCAACCTGTTAGCTCACTTAAGTGTTGCAGACTGTTCTTCACCGATAAATTTCCACATGTATTCACATTGAACATTCTGTTTTTCAAACTGTAACCCACCGGTCATCAACCTGTTAATCTTAAATTTTGTTTTGAGTCACTAGATGTTTCTCACGTGTTTTTATTACATTTTCAATTTGTTCCTAACCTTAAAACTTCACATATTTGCTTTCATTTACCAACTTAAAAGGAGATCCACTTGAAATTTATCATTCTGCTGTTACTGGCAAGACTGACTGTACTCTCAAATACACATACCACGGCTGGTGTAAGAAACCCTAGCGACCAGAGAGTCGCAAAACTCACAAAACCTAGACGACTTAGCCACTGGATCAACGGCTAACGCGTCTGTCTGGATTTTTGAAAGACTCTCCGATTGTGGGTTCTAACCCCACCCTGGTATGGTTTAATTACAATCCTGCCATTACGAAATTCGACACAGTCAAGAAAATCAGTTTGAACAGCGAAAATGATGAAAGTTGTTATCCCAGATTTGAGTCGCCATACACTTACGAAGGAAACCAGTCACGAGATTTATAAAGAGAAATATTTTGTCAGAAGAAAGGAGTTAAAAGGGTCAGGAACGTCTAGGAAAGAGATATGCCTGGATCTTGGAATATATTCACTTATAATGGCGGAAAGGTGGACTAACGAAAAAATAATATCAGTAGGGGAAAACACTACTCAAAGAAAATTCTCCAGAGACTCGGTTGCTGTTGGAGACCATAATTCATATTGTCTAACCAAGTCACATTCCAGGAAAATGAAGATCAAGCATGAAGCTGAAAACAAAGACGTTAATGCAACTGATATATAGTGAGTAAAGAATATGGACCTTATAAAAAATCACTGAAGTAAAATTTGGATTGAGAACTATAGGAGGTAGCAGATAGCTGAGACTGTGTGATACAATCCCAGTATAAAACTGAATCTCACAAATGATACCTTGTGGAGTATTTAGTGTCAAGGATCAACCTACCGGAACAACACTATAAGAGTATAATATGAGTTTGAAAAAACCATTAATAACTCAGGGAGGCAGCTATCATCCTGACATGAGGTCGACTAGCTGGTGACGGCAAGATAACCTTTGACAAGCTCATATCTAGTTAACTTCACTTATCCTTTTTTTCTGTAAGACAGTTGTTGATCTGCACTGAAACAGAGTGTCTGTTTTCTTCTTCTTATTTTAGCAACTTGCATCTTAACAACCAAAAATAATTAAAAGCTTAGAATGAGTAGAAGTTTTTAAAAGGAAGGATTTACAGTCATTGATGGAGCTTTGTTGCTTTTTTCAGTAACCAGCCCACAGTGACAAGCAAAATTAATGCTGGTAGCAATGTAATACAAAAGAAATAGATCATTAAATAAAAGACTAAGAACACCCTCACCTGGCCGTGGTCACAACCGTGCCGCGGGGGCGTTGACCCCCGGAACTCTCTCCAGGTAAACTCCAGTAAATACCTCAACTCTTCTTGTACATCAACTGTCACTTGTTGTCACCAAACCTCTCTAAGTGCACATCTCTTCTCTCTTGCTGTCATAACCAAAACGTTCTGCTGCAATAACTTCCTCATTTCTGCTGTCATCATCTTCATTATTCCTGCCTGTTATCAAACCCTCATTAAAGTATTCATTACTCCTGACCCTTTCTTCCCTTAACCCTCCTACAGTCAATTCCAACCTTCACTCTGATAGGTGAGACCCCCCACTCACACTGCCCTTATACACTTTCGTTCTGCTCTTATCTCCCTACACTGTCATCACACCTTTCCCCTTTCTTCTTGGGTTATTTTATATGACTCTTCAATGACATCACCTACACTCCTACTGATTTTCATTAACCTTCCAACATTATTTACCCATATTCATTATGCATAGCTATTCTTTCATGGGTTGGTCTTAATTTAAGATCTTAGTAGCATCCTATAATTCAGTTAATTACGATTCACCGTAATTAACACATTATCCAGTACTTTTCCACCACCCAGTTAGTTAACTTACAGTGCGCAAAGTAATCACTCAACTAACAGCAATCTCCCTTTCTGACAACGTTCTATTACATACTATACAAAGCTGAATCCCAATAATTTCTGTGTTGCAGCCTGGTGTCATCAACTTACCTACACCACCTGAAAAGTTGGAATAATAACATATTTTTTTAACTTTATTCGCCGTACTCTCACACCGACACCTGGTACTTATTCCCCAAGTAGCTGGTGCCCGTGCCTTTGGCCTCCCTAGCTGGGGAGTGTCTCAAGACGTAAGTCTCCCATGGAGAGGACTCAAAGTACCCCCCTCAACATTGGGACCAACTGTCCCCTAGGCCCTAACCACATTCCCGCCCTCACGGGGGGCTCGTCGAGGAGATATGGTTTTTTAACAAACTTTTCAATGGCCAGACACTATTCGTATCATTACAGTAAAGCGGCAGCTGGTATCCTTCCATAGGAGTCACCGTGCTCCGAGGCTAAATACTTACATTAAATATTCTTTCAATTTTTTGTAAGACTATTACTACATGCCTTTATGCGTTGATCACGAGTGCTTTATTTTTCTTATTTATTACTTGGTATATTATGCTACTTCCTTTTAAAAAATCAAAACTGAAATTGTTAAACGAAGAATGAAGTTGCCATGCTTTTGGAGCTTTGCTGCTAACTGTCAGAGGTTCCAGCTTCCCAAGTAAGCAGCAAAATAATGCCAATAACATTTTGTAATACAAAATGCAGATCTATCGTTGTTGAATAAAAGAACATCTAAAAAGTAACATTGTATGGCTATCTCGATGTCCGACTCTTCAGTCCTTCCCCCGCTCTAACTGTTATTATCAGGACTGCTGTCATCATAGCACTGTTGTCTTCACCTTCTCTTATCTTTTTATCTGCTGTCCATCCACCGTCCACTCTGTGGCCCATCACCGTCACTCTAGCGCCAAGTATCCATCAACAATCTTCTTTCATCACCATCACTCCTGCTGTTATCATCCATGTCATCACTATCCACTTCAACTGTTAAAATCCTCCTCCTCTTTACTATCATTTTTCCTTTTACTTCTGCTGTCATCTCACCTTCTTCTCATCTATCACTGCCACTCATCTTTCATCATAATTCCGTTGTCCATCACCGTATCATGTTTCCACACGTCTACGAAACATCTCTCACTTGTGCACTTGTAGGGAATCCGTCATGTCATTGGGAGATGACTCTCGAACGATGGGACTCTTTCATCAACTCATCAGTTTTACATCGCACTGTTAATTGGCTGTCAATTCTTCACTAATTACGAATCCCAAACTAAGAAATTGCCTTTCTAAATTTGTCAGACATTTGTTCTTCCACAAGTAGCTATCCATTTCACCTTCAGTTATCTTCATTACACATTAACGATGTTTATTCCTTAACCAGTAATCTTTTATCAACAAAGCAATAGTTATCTTTCCACCAGTATCCATTTATTTTATACCAGTAACATTATATATAATGAGTATCAGTTATCATTCCTCATTAAGTTATCCATCGACCAGTTTTTATCCTTCAATTGGTAGTTGTCCCTTAGTCAGGAACTTAACTTCAACCTGTAGTTAACCTTCCACCAGTAGTTATTATTCTACAATTCGTTATTCTTGCACGCGTAGATATTCTACTATCTTTAGTTATTCTTCCTCCAGAAGTTATTTTTCCACTAGTTTCAATCAAGCAATAGTTATATCGTTTGACATTTACGAGTAGTTATCTTTATATCAGTAGCTAGCCTTCCACCATAGCTATCATTGCACAAACTTATATTCCTCATTTTATCCTTCTCAGAAACTATCGTTCAACCGTAGTTATCCTTACCACCATAACTATCTTCACATTAGAAGTTATCTTTCTACCATTAGTTATCCTCCAGTCTCTTGCATCCTTCCACCACTAGTTATTCTGACACTACACACAAATAACCCGCATTAAAGGAGAGAGAGCCTTATGACGACGTTTCAGGTCCGACTTGGTCTAAAAACATTCAGACCGAAACATCGTCGTAAGATCCGTCTCTTCCTATGTGCGGTTATCTGTGTATTATTCCAGTCACGCAAACGCGGCTTGTGTATTCTGACGCCAGTTATATCCTTCCCATTGGTATCCTCCTAACAGTATCTATCCAACTTAATCAAGTTTATTCACACTGACTCCTGTGTGGCATCTGGTATCATCAACCTACTTACTGGCCACCACCTTACTGTGTGGCATCTGGTATCCATCACCCTACCTACTGTCTCACCACCGACTGGTGTGGCATCTGGTATCAATCAACCTACCTACTGGCCACCCACCTGACTTGTGTGGCATCTGGTATATCATCACCCTATCCCCCCCTACTGGCCACCACCTGACTGTGGCATCTGGTATTAATCACCCTACAAACCACCTACTGGCCACCACCTGACTGTGGCACCTGGTATCATCAACCTACCTACTGGCCACCACCTGACTTGTGTGGCATCCTGGTATCATCACCCTACCTACTTGGCCACCACCTGACTGTGTGGCATCTGGTATCAAATCAACACTACCTACTGCCCACCACCTGACTGTGAGGCATCTGTATCTATCACCCTACCTAACTGGCCACCACCTGACTGTGTGCAAATCTGGTAATCATCACCCTACCTCTGACCACCACCTGTCTGTGTGGCATCTGGTATCATTCACAAACCTACCTACTGGCCACCATCCTGACTGTGTGGCATCTGGTATCAACACCCTACCTACCTGGCCACCACCTGACTGTGTGGCATCTGTATCATCACCCTACCTACTTCACCACCTGTCTGTGTGGCATACTGGTATCATCACCATACCTACTGGCCACCACCTGACTGTGTGGCATCTGGTATCATCACCCTACCTACTGGTCACCACCTGTCTGTGTGGCATCTGGTATCATCACCCTACCTACTGGTCACCACCTGTCTGTGTGGCATCTGGTATCATCACCCTACCTACTGGCCACCACCTGTCTGTGTGGCAATCTCTGGTAATCATCAACTCTACCTACTGGTCACCCACCTGTCTGTGTGGCATCTGGTATCATCAACATACCACTACTGCCACCACACCTGACAAAATGTTGGCATCTGTAATCTTCAACCTACCTACGGTCACCACCTGTCTGTGTGGCATCTGGTATCATCACCCTACCTACTGGCCACCACCTGACTGTGTGGCATCTGGTATCATCACCCTACCTACTGGCCACCACCTGACTGTGTGGCATCTGGTATCATCACCCTACCTACTGACCACTACCTGTCTGTGTGGCATCTGGTATCATCAACCTACCTACTGGCCACCACCTGACTGTGTGGGGCATCTGGTATCATCACCCGTACCTACTGCCACCACCTGACTTGGGTGTGGCATCTGGTATCATCACCCTACCTACTGGTCACCACCTGTCTGTGTGGCATCTGGTATCAATCCACGCGCTAACCTACTGTCCCACCACCTACGTGTGGCATCTGGTATCCATCACCCTACCTACTGGCCACCACCTTCTGTGTGGTATCTGTATCATGCACCCTACCTACTGGTCACCACCTGTCTGTGTGCATCTGGTATCATCACCCTACCTACTGCCCCACCTGTCTGTGTGGCATTCTGGTATCATCACCCAACCCACTGGTCACCACCTTGTCTTGTGGCATCTGGTATCATCAACCTACCACTGGCCACGCACCTGACAGTGTGGCTCTGGTATCTTCACACAAACTACTGGTCACCAGCCTGTCTGTGTGGCATCTGGTATCATCAACCCTACCCTACTGGCCAGCCACCTTGACTGTGTGGCATCTGTATCATCACCTTAACCTACTGGCCACCACTGACTGTGTGGCAATCTGGTAATCATCACCCTACCTACTGCCACCACCTTGACTGTGTGGCAATCTGGTATCATCAATCACCCTACTACTGGCCACCACCTGACTGTGGCATCTGGTATCCATCCGCTAACCTACTGGCCACCACCTGACGTGAGGCATCTGGTATCATCAACTTACCTACTGGCCACCACCTGTCTGCGTGGCAATTCTTGGTATCATCCAACCTACCTACTGGCCACCACCTGACTGGTGGCATCTGGTATCCATCACCCAAACCTACTGGCCACCAACTGACTGTGGTGGCATCTTATCATCACCCTACCTACTGGCCACGCACCTGACTGTGGTGGCATTTGGTATCAGTCACCTACATACTGGCCACCACCTGACTGTGTGGCATCTGGTATCCATCACCCTACCTACTGGTCACCACCTGACTGTGTGGCATCTGGTATCATCACCCTACCTACAGCCACCACCTGACTGTGTGGCATCTGTGCTGGAGTATCATTCACCCCTTACATACTGGCCACCACCTGACTGTGTGGCATTTGGTATCATCACCTACATACTGGCCACTCACCTACTGTGTGCATCTGGGATCATCCACCCTACCTACTGTCACCACCTGTCTGTGTGGCATCTGTATCATCACCCTACCTACTGGTCCACCACCTGACTGTGTGGCATCTGGTATCACACCCCTACTACTGGGCCCACCACCTGTCTGTGTGGCATCTGTATCATCATCACCCTACCTACTGGTCACAACACCTGTCCTGTGTGGCATCTGGTATCATCACACCTTACCTACTGGCCACCACCTTGTCTGTGTGCATCTGGTATCATCACCCTACCTACTGGTCACCCCCTGTCTGTGTGAGGCATCTGTATCATCAACTACCACAGCCACCACCTGACAGTGTGGCATCTGTATCATCACCCTACCTACAGGTCACCACCTGTCTGTGTGTCATCTGGTATCATCACCCTATTACCTACGGCCAACCACCTGACTGTGTGGCATCTGTATAGCATCACCTACATACTGGCCACACACTGACTGTGTGTGGCATCTGGTATCCATCACCCTACCTACTGCCACCACCTGACTGTGTGGTCATCTGTATCACACCTCTACCTACGTGGCCACCACCTGACTGTGAGGCAATCTGGTATCATCACCCCTACCTACTGGCCACCACCTGACTGTGTGGCATCTGGTATCAATCAACCTTAATACTGGCCACCACCTTCTGTGGTGGCATCTGGTACATCACCCTACCATACTGGCCACCACCTGAACTGTGTGGCAATCTGGTATCCTCACCCTACCTACTGCGCACCACTACTGGCCACCATCCTGACTGTGTGGCATCTGGTAATCATCACCCTACCTACTGGCCACCACCTGCTGTGTGGCATCTGGTATCTATCACCCTACCTACTGGTCACTACACCTGACTGTGTGGCATTTGGTATCATCACCCTACCTACTGGCCACGCACCTGACTGTGTGCATCTGGTATCATCACCCTACCTACTGGTCACCACCTGACTGTGTGGCAATCTGGTAATCATCAACCCTACTACCCTACTGGTCACCACCCACTGGTGCATCTGGTACATCACCCTACCTACTGGCCTCCACCTGACCTGTGTGGCATCCTGGTATCATCATCACCCTACCTACTGGTTCACCACCTGGTCTGTGTGCATCTGGTATCATCAAGCTAACCTACTGGCTATACCACCTGACTGTGCGGCATCTGTTATCATCACCCTACCTACTGGTCACCACCTGTCTGTGTGGGATATATATGGGGGCTTTAAAACGTTCCTTAAAAAAAACCCAGGAATATTTGCATCCTGACGATGAGGTGCGGCAGCTGGTGTTGTCATAGTCACTATGTCGAGCTTAAGAGTGACTTCCTTTTTTAAAATACTACTGGGATGACTTGCTTGACCCCGAATGCGTTTTTTGTTCTAAAATAGTACTTAATATATTTTCGAAGAAACATAAAGTTAAAAGAGTGGAATCTTGTTTAGGAAGAATGAACTTCAGTGATGCTAGCTGTTGTTACTTAACTGTCCCAGGGTCCAGAACTCTCAGCAAAAGCAAAATTCTCCTATCTAGCAACTGCATACGAAATGGAGAGAGAAAGAGAGAGAGAGAGAGAGAGAGAGAGGAAGAGAGAGAGAGAGAGAGAGAGAGAGAGAGAGAACCAAGTATAAAGCCCTTCAACACCACACACCACACACACCACACACACACACCCACACACAACAACACACACACCTCGATTGGTTCGCAGGTGCTAATACCACACACACTACCACAGGCACACACCACACACACACCACACACACAACCACACACACCTCACACAACACACACACACCACACACACCACACACATCACCACACCCACACCACACCCACATCGCACACCAAACACACCAACAACACCAACACACCACACAACCACACACACACACCACACACACACACCAAACACACACACCCACACACACACCACACACACACAGCCGCCATCTGAGCCTAAATACACCAAAAAATCGAAAAAATAAAAAAATGAGTTAATCTTACGAAAAATAGAGTCAAAAGATCTGGCAACATTTTGGTGTGCGCCTCGCCTCTGTACGATAATTACATATAAAGCTATCGTAATTATAACAATGGCAACTACGTCATCAGCATGACGCGGCCCAGCTAACCATAACAATAACACGTGCTCCAGCGCGACTCGCTCATTCAAAAACAGTATCACGGTATTTTTTTCCTTTTTTTTGGTGTATTTTTAGCTAGATCTTCTAAATAGTAACTGGCAACCATCAGGTTAGCTGTGAGAAGGAGCTGCTCACACCATATCAAGTCAGTGCCGACTGGAAGTCTGAAGAGAGAAGGGGTATGTCACTTTGTCTGACAGCTGACTACCCTTGGGACGTTACTTTTTGCCTTTCATTGTATACATTTTTGGTACACAATGCCTGCAAAGAAGAAACAGTTTGCCAAGAACATTAGCCACAAGAGGAAAAGGCACATAGAAGCAATGATAAGGTCTATACAAGCAAAGTGAGCAGCAGCTGCTGTGGTTGGTGACGCCGCCACGATGCTAGTACCACCATACTCCTCTCAAGACCTGTCCTTGTTCACTGCTACTGAACTATTGGATATTTCATGTTCAGAAACAAGTTAGACAAAATATAGGAGCCCCGCAAATATGCCCACCTCAACCACGGCTGCTACTACCACAACTACTACCTCCACTGCTGCTACCTCCACGGCTGCTACTACCACAACTACTACCTCCACTGCTGCTACTACCACAACTACTACCTCCACGGCTGCTACTACCACAACTACTACCTCCACTGCTGCTACTACCACAACTACTACCACCACGGCTGCTACTACCACAACTACTACCTCCACTGCTGCCTGGAGGACATTAACCA
>NW_026508535.1:0-14771 GCF_026875155.1 Cherax quadricarinatus
GGTTTGGACCAAGGGTTTACAAGGGTTTAAAAAAATGGTGTTTGAGATCCTGGTTGAACAGGCTTTTCAAAGGGTTTAAACTAGGGTTAGTGTCCTGTGTTGAGACAGGCTTTACAAGGGTTTAAACATGGGTTTTATCCCCTGTTTAACAGTTACAAGGCTTTTAAAAAGGTGTTTGAGTATCCTGTTAGAAGGCTTTTCAAAGGGTTTTAAAATATGGGTTTGAGATCCTGGTTTTAACAGCTTTACAAGGCTTTTAAAATATATTGTTTTGAATATCCTGTGTTGAGACAGGCTTTACAAGGCTTTAAACTATGGTGTTTGAGTATCTTGTGTTGAGCCAGGCTTTACAAGGCTTTAAACTATGGTGTTTGAGTATCCTGTGTTGAGCCAGGCTTTACAAGGCTTTAAACTATGGTGTTTGAGTATCCTGTGTTGAGACAGGCTTTACAAGGCTTTAAACTATGGTGTTTGAGTCTCCTGTGTTGAGACAGGCTTTACAAGGCTTTAAACTATGGTGTTTGAGTGTCCTGTGTTAACAGGGTTTACAAGGGTTCACCACTAACTACCAACACCAAAACTATTTTCCACTACTATACCACGACCCCTTCCACTACTACCACCCATTATTACCCACCAAAACACTACTACCACACTAATACATAAACCACTACCATTACTACTTTACAGTACTATCCACACAAACCACCACTACTACTATTAAAACCCCCACTTCACTGCACTACCACCAAAACAACTACTACCCCACTACACCACACAAACTACTACTACAACTACTACTAACTTACAACACTACTACACCCACACTACACTACTACACTACTACACCACCCTATACTACTACTACACTACTACTACCACTACTACTACTACTACTACTACCACTACTACTACTATTACTACTGCAACTACACACCACTACTACACCCCTATCACTACTACACTCTACTGCCACTACTACCACTACTACTACACTTCTACTACTCTACTACTCTACACTACTATCACTACTACTACTCTACTATAAAACATGCACTACTACTACTACACTGCCCTACTACTACCACTACACTGCCACACTACCACCACTACTACTATACCACTACACCACTACTACTAAAAATACTACTCCACTACTACGCCACTACTACCCTACACCCACTACACTACCACTACACACACTACTATACCACTACACCACACTACTACACACAACCACTTCTACTACTACCACTACTACTACACTATTCCACTACTACTACTACCACTACTACCACACTACTACCCACACTACTACCTACACTACATTTCTAACTACTACTACTAAAATACCACTATACTGCTACTACTACACTACTACTACCACTACTACTACCAAATACCACTAATACTACTACTCCCACAACACTACCCCCAATACTTAAATATACTACTCTACTACCACTACTAATACTCAACTACACCACTACACTACTACACTCTCAAATACCACTACTACTACACTACCACTCTACTCTACTACACAACTACTGCTACACACTACCACTACTACTACTACCACACCACACACAACTACTACTAAATACCCCCCCCACTACCTACTAACCACCTAACCCCCCTTTTTAATACACTACCCCCTCACACTACCCAAAACCACATATACTACTACCACTACCACCTACACACACAACTACACACCAAACCAAAATACCTCTACTACCACTTTAAACCCAAAACCCCACACTACCCACAAAAACCCCCCTCCCCACTCCTATACCTTTCCCCCCCTACTACCAAAAACTCCCAAATTCCCCCTACTACTAAAAACTACTTCCCAAAACTCCACTACACCCCCCCCCTACTACCCCACACTAAAAAAACCCCCACTACACATCCAACACTACACCCCCAAAATACTACTACCACTACACACTACTTCTACTACTAACCCCCCTACACCCCCCACTCTACTCTACAAATCACCCCCCAAAAAAATACTACTACTACCACTCCTACAAATACTACTACTCTACTACAAACTACACTACACCAAATAACACTACTACTATACTTAAATACCCCTACCCCTAAAAACTACCACTACTCTACTACTACTTTACCATACTAACCCATACTAACACAAAAAAAACCCCCCCCCCCCTATACTACTACTACCACTACTACTTCCCACCACTACCCAACTACTAACCCACCAAAAACACTCTACTACAAAACACCCACTACAACCCAAATACTACTAAAAAACCCCCACTACTATTAACTACACATACTAAACCACTACCCAAAATCAAAACCACTACTACTACTACCCCCCCTTACTACACACTACTCTACCCAAAACCCCCCCTACTACTACTACCTACACTACCCACTACCTTTCCCAACCCAAAACTACTACCCCCAAAAATAACAACCCCCTACTACTACTACAACCTTACCCTCCTACCCCAAAAAACCCCTACCCAAAATTTCAAAACTAACCTACCAACTTTTTAAAAAAAACAATATACTACCACTAACCCTTTCTACTACTATTAAACCCTTTCTCTACACTACACACTACCATAAATACAAATACTATTACTACACACTTTCCACTACTATACTACTAACAATTTCACATACAAAACTACCACTAAATTTTCTACTTTTTACCTCCCCCTTTCAACAACCCTTTCTACTACTACAAAAACCCTACTACACTACTAAACCCCCAAAAATTCTACTACAAAACTACTTTTAAAAATACCACTTTACTACTACTACACCACTACTCTACTACTCCAACCCCCCAAAATAAACCCAAAATACCAAAATCTACTCACTATAACTACTACACACTACCAACACACTTAAATTTCTACTACACAACTACTCCCAAAAAAAATAAAACTACTACACTATTCTCAAACCCCCAAAAACCCCCCCTCACTCTAACCCCCCAAAACACCCTTTTTTTATCTACCCCCTCACATATCCCTTTCCCACCTCACCCCCCCCACTTTACACCCCCACACAAATATACTTTAACTCTCAATTTTAAAAACAATTTCTTTAAAAAATTTTTCCCCCCTTTTACTATTTTCAATTTATACTTAATTTTCCCCATACTTAATTTAATTAATATTTCCATTAATATTAAATTTTCCCCCCCTTTATCTTTTTTTCATATTAAATTTTTTTCCCTTTTAAAAACTATTTAACCCCCTTTTTTTTATTTTAATTTTTTATTAAATTTAAAATTTTATATTTTTTTTTAAAATTAAAAAAATTTCCCCCCCAAAAAATTTTTTTTTTTATTTTGTTTTTGTTTTTTTTTTTTTTAAAATTTTATATGGGGGGGGGGGTTTTTTTTTGGGTTTTTATTTTAAGGGGGGGGGGCTTTGGTAAGGGGGGGTTTTTTTTTTGTTTTGGTGATTTTTTTTTAAATTTTTTTGGGAAGGGGTTTTGGGGGGCAATTTGGGAGTACTGGAGTTGGGTGGCATGTTGTATATGGTGTTGTGGGTGGGTTTTTGGTAGTATGGTAGTTGTGGTGGGGGGTTTTTATTTTTGGGGATTTTGTGGGGCAGTGTTTGGGTAGTTGGGATTGGGTGCAGGGGGGGGTTTTGGTGGTGGTGGGGTTTTATATGGGAGTTGTGGTGGCAGGTTTTGGGGTTTTTTGGGGGTGGTGGCAGTGTTGGTAGTATGGATTTGGGGGGGTGGTATGTGGATTGTGGGGGGTTGGTAGTATGGGTTGTGGGGGCAGTGTTGTATTGGGGGGTTTTGGTGGCAGGGGTTTTGGGATTGTGGGAGTTTGGGGGCGGGTTTTGGATTGGATGTGGGTTTGGGTTTTTTGGAATTTTGGAAGTTTTTTTTTTTGGTTTGGGGGTTTTGGGGGGTTTTGGGGGGGGGTGGTGGGTTTTTGCTGGGGGGGGGGGGGTTTTGGGGGGGGGGTGTTTGGTGAGGGGTTTTTGGGGGGGTTTTTGGGGGTTTTGGTATTGGGTTAGGGTGAGGAAAGGGGTGTGTTGGGGTGTTAGTGGTGGGGGTTTGGAGTTGGGATTGTGGGGGTTTTTTGGGGGTTTTTTGTGGGTTTCGTTTGGTTGGTGGGTTTGGGTTTTGGGGGTTTGTGGTGGTTTTGGGGGAGTTTGGGGGGTTTTTGGGGGGGTTTTGGGGGTGGGGTTGTTGGGTGGGTTTTGGGCAGTTTGGTAGTATGGAGTTGGTGGGAGGGGGTGTTTAGGGGGGGTGGGGCAGTGTTGGTGTATGGTGGTGTGGTGGATGTGGTAGTAAGGAAATTTGGGGGGGTTTTGTAGTTGGGTGGATGTTTGGGGATTTTGGTTTGGTGAGTTGTTTGGGGGGGGGAAAGGTGGAGTTTGTTTGGGGGGGGTTTTTGGGGGTAGTGTGGGGGGTTTTTTTTTGGGATTTGGGGGGGGTTTTTTGGGGAGTTTGGAGGGTGTTTGGGGTTTTGGGGGGTTTGGTTTTTTGGTGGGGTTGGGAAAGGGGTTTTGGGTGGGTGTTTTTTTGGGGAAATTGGGGGATGGTTTGGGGTTGGAGGTTTTGGGGGGTTTGGGTTTTGGGGGGGAGTGGGGTTTTTTTGGGCGTTTTTGGGGTTTTGGTTTAGGTTTTTTGGGGGTTGGGGCAGTGTGGAAGGGAGTTTTGTGGTGTTGGTAGTTTTGGATTTTTGGGGGTTTTTGATGGTTTGGGGTTTTGGGGGCAGTTTTGTATATGGTAGTTGTGGAGTTTGTATTGGAGTTGTTGGGCGTTTGGGGTAGGGAGTTTTGTGGGGCAGTGTTTTGGGGAAAAGGTTTTTTGTGGAGGGGGGGTTGGAGGGGTGTTTTTGGGGGGTTTTGTTGAGGGCGGTGGGTTTTTTTGGGGTTTTGGGGGGAGGGTTTTTTTGGGTTGGTGGGTTTTTTTGTTTGGGGGGTTTTTGTTTTGGGGGTTTTTTTTCGTGTTGGGGCGTTTTTGGGTTGGGGGTTTGTGGGAGTTTTTGGGGAGTGTTGGGAGTGGGGTGTTGTGGTGGGTTTGGGTTGGGAAAAGGGGGGGCAGTGTTGGGATGGAGTTTTTGGAGGGGTTTTTGGTGGAGGGGGTGGGTGTTTTTTTTATGGAGTTTTGGAGGGGTTGGGGTTTTTTTTTTTGGGGTTTTTTTGGGGGGTTTTGGGGGGGTGTTTTTAGTTTGGGGGTTTTTTTTGGCTGGTTTGGGTGGTGGGGGTGTTTTTTTGTGGGGGGGTTTTTTTGGGTGTGTTTTGGGGCGGTTTTGTAGTAGGTTTTTTGGAGGGTTTTTGAGGTTGGGTTTGTTGTTGTTTGGCAGTGTTGGGGGAAAATTTGGGTGGGTGTTTTTTGGGGGTTTTTTGAGGGTTTTTTTTTAAAAAAAAGGGGGGTTTTTATGGGTTTTTTTTCATTTTTAGGATTTTTTTTTTTTTTGGGTTTTTTTTTTAAAAAATTTTTTTTTTTGGGGTTTTTTGTGGGTTTTTTTTAGGGGGAAAAATTTTTTTTTTGGGGGTTTGGTGCCTTGTTTTGGTTTCGGGGTTTTTTTTTGGTTTTTGTTTTGGGGGCAGTGTTTTTGAAAGTGGCAGTGTTGTTGTGTCAGGTTGTTGAGGGCGGGTTTGTGTGTGGCAGTGTTGTTGTAGTGGCAGTGTTTTGTTGTAGTGGCAGTGTTGTTGTAGTGGCAGTTGTTGTTGTAGTGCAGTGTTGTTGTTGTAGTGGCATGTTGTTGTAGTGGCAGTGTTTGTTTGTAGTGGCAGTGTGTTGTTGTAGTGGCAGTGTTGTTGTAGGCAGTGTTTTTGTAGTGGCAGTGTTGTTGTTGTATTGGCAGTGTTGTTGTAGTGGCAGTGTTTTGTAGTGTGCAGGTTGTTGTAGTGGCAGTGTTGTTGTAGTGGCAGTGTTGTTGTTGTAGTGGCAGTGTTGTTGTAGTGGCAGTGTTGTTGTTGTAGTGGCAGTGTTGTTGTTGTAGTGGCAGTGTTGTTGTAGTGGCAGTGTTGTTGTAGTGGCAGTGTTGTTGTTGTAGTGGCAGTGTTGTTGTAGTGGCAGTGTTGTTGTAGTGGCAGTGTTGTTGTTGTAGTGGCAGTGTTGTTGTAGTGGCAGTGTTGTTGTAGTGGCAGTGTTGTTGTAGTGGCAGTGTTGTTGTTGTAGTGGCAGTGTTGTTGTAGTGGCAGTGTTGTTGTAGTGGCAGTGTTGTTGTAGTGGCAGTGTTGTTGTAGTGGCAGTGTTATACAATAATACAGTAATACAGTACTGTAGTTTCTCTAAGATAAATCTTTCAAAATCTTTCAAAATCTTTCAAAATTTCCTCCGTCACGAACATCTTTTCTAAATTCTTTCAGAATCCTTTTAGAAGTTTTAGAACTTTTGTTCAAAATGTTATATTGAATATTTTATTATATACTGGTCCAGTTGTGGTCCAGTTGTGGTTCTTTTATGGTCCAGTTTTGGTCCATTTGTAGTCTTTTTGTGGTCTATTTATGGTCCAGTTATGGTCCAGTTTTGGTCCATTTGTGGTCCAACTGTGGTTCATTTGTGGTCCAGTTGTGGTTCACTTTTGGTCCATTTGTGGTCCAGTTTTTGTCTATTTGTGGCCCAGTTGAGGTGCATTTGTGGTCCAGTTGTGATCCATTTGTGGTCCAGTTGAGGTCTATTTGTGGTCCAGTTGAGGTCCATTTCGTAGTCCAGTTGTGGTCCAGTTGAGGTCCCTTTGTGGTCCAGTTGTGGTCCATTTGTGGTCCAGTTGTGGTCCATTTGTGGTCCAGTTGTGGTTCAGTTGTGGTCCATTTGTGGTCCAGTTGTCGTCTAGTTGCTATTTTAGTGGCCCGTGGTCCATATATGGTCCTCATGGACCTCCAGCAGGGTTCTTGAACCACTCATGTACCTCCCCAGGATACCAGGACCACTCATGGCACCTCCCAGGGACCATGGAGCACTCATGGCCTCCCCAGGGTACAGTTTCCCAGCCACACATTCTGGCTACCGTAGATCAGCTCACAGTAAGCAGCATTATTATCAAAATTCTTTTCTGCCACCTTAAATTCCGGGTTAATGGCCAGCTGAAATGACAATAGGCAGAATTAGTAGGCCTATTGATAGTCTAAGCCTACTGAAATATGCTCACATACGCCAAAATCCGAGAAAAACAGTGAAATCTGTCAAAAAGGAAAATTTGATGGAGCCTATGAGTCAGTCACTCAACAGCAGAGCTGATTTAAATTTGCCTTAGCCTACCAAAAGCCTACTGAAATACTATGTCTTAGCCTACTGAAATCTGTCCAAAATGTCCGAAAACTTACTAAAACCTGATAAAATCCACGAAACACCTTGTGAAATCTGTGAAAAATAGTGAAATCTGCCTTTGTGGGTTAATTTGATGGAGACTTAGAGTCAGTCACTCAGCAGCAGGACTGATGATTTATATATATATATATATATATATATATATATATATATATATATATATATATATATATATATATATATATATATATATATTTATATATATTTATATTTATATATTTCAGCCTAATAAAAATTTCTTTAAATTCTGGCATAATGTCCAGCTGAAATAAAAATAGGCTGAATTAGAAGAGCCTACTGGTACCCTAGGCCTACTGAAATGTTAAAATATACCAAAAATATCCTAAAATTCATTAAAATCCTAGAGTCTGTCTCGAACTTACATAAACTTACACCACAAAGTTCTACACAACAAAGTTCTACACCACAAAGTTCTACACAACAAAGTTCTACACCACAAAGTTCTACACAACAAAGTTCTACACAACAAAGTTCTACCTAAAAATTTTTAACAACAAATTCAAAACAACAAGTTCACACCACAAAAATTCAAAACTACAAGATCTTCACAAAAGTTCTACCAACAAAGTTCTACACAACAAGTTTTACCCTACAAGTTCTACACAACAAAGTTCTACACAACAAAGTTCTACACTACAAAGTTCTACACAACAAAGTTCTACACAACAAAGTTCTACACAACAAAGTTCTACACAACAAAGTTTTTTTTACTACAAATTCTACACTACAAATTCTACCCAAAAAGTTCTACCCAAAAAAAGTTCACACAACAAAGTTCTTCACTACAAATTCACACTACAAAGTTTTTACACAAAGTTTTACACTACAAAGTTTTAAAAGTCTACACAACAAAACTACACAACAAAGCTTTACTACAAAGTTTTACAAACAAATTTTTCCCCACAAAGTTCACACAACAAATTCACACAACAAATTCTACACTACAAAGTTCTACACAACAAAGTTCTACACAACAAAGTTCTTCACTACAAAGTTCTACACAACAAAGTTCTACACAACAAAGTTCTACACAACAAAGTTCTACACTACAAAGTTCACACTACAAACTACACACAAAATTCACACAAAAAGTTCTTCACTACAAAATTCACCTACAAATTCTACCAAAAAAGTTTTACACTACAAAGTTCTACACAACAAAGTTCTTCACAACAAAGTTCTACACAACAAAGTTCTACACAACAAAGTTCTTCACTACAAAGTTCTACACTACAAAGTTCTACACAACAAAGTTCTACACAACAAAGTTCTTCACTACAAAGTTCACACACAAAGTTCTACCAACAAATTCACACTACAAAGTTCTAAAAACAAAGTTCTTTTACTACAAAGTTTTTACCAACAAAATCTACACAACAAAATTCTACACTAAAAGTTCTACACTACAAAGTTCTACACAACAAAGTTCTACACTACAAAGTTCTACACTACAAAGTTCTACACAACAAAGTTCTACACAACAAAGTTCTACACAACAAAGTTCTACACAACAAAGTTCTACACTACAAAGTTCTACACTACAAAGTTCTACACTACAAAGTTCTACACAACAAAGTTCTACACTACAAAGTTTACACACATAGTTCTAACAACAAAATTCTACACAACAAAGTTCTACACAACAAAGTTCTACACAACAAAGTTCTACACTACAAAGTTCTACACTACAAAGTTCTACACTACAAATTCTACACAACTAAGTTTTTACACTACAAAGTTTTTACAAACAATTCACACAACAAAGTTCTACACAACAAAGTTCTACACAAAAAGTTCTACACAACAAAGTTCTACACAACAAAGTTCTACACTACAAAGTTCTACACTACAAAGTTCTACACTACAAAGTTCTACACAACAAAGTTCTACACTACAAAGTTCTACACTACAAAGTTCTACACAACAAAGTTCTACACAACAAAGTTCTACAAAACAAAGTCTACCAACAAAGTCTACACTACAAATTTACACTACAAAGTTTTACCTACAAAGTTTTAAAAAACTAAGTTTTACTACAAAAAAATTCTACACTACATAGTTTTTCCCACACAACAAATTTTTCCAACAAAGTTCTACACAACAAAAAATTCACCACAAAGTCTACACACAAAGTTCTACACTACAAAGTTCTCACTACAAAGTTTTTTTCACTACAAAGTTTTACACAAAAAAGTTCTTCACTACAAAGTTCAACAACAAAGTTTTTACAACAACAAAGTTTTCACACAAAAATTCTACACACAAAGTTCTACCAACAAAGTTCTTCACTACAAAAATTCACACAAAAAAGTTCCCACACACAAAGTTCCACTACAAAGTTTCTACACAACAAAGTTTTTAACTACAAAGTTTTAACTAAAGTTCTACACAACAAAGTTTTTACACTAAAAGTTTTCACAACAAAGTTTTTTCACTACAAATTCTACACAAAAAGTTCTAAACAACAAAATTCTACACACAAGGTTCACCACAAATTCTTCACTCAAAGTTCTACACTACAAAGTTTTTAAAAACTACAAGTTCTACACAACAAAGTTCTACACAACAAAGTTCTACACAACAAAGTTCTACACAACAAAGTTCTACACAACAAAGTTCTACACTACAAAGTTCTACACTACAAAGTTCTACACAACAAAGTTCTACACAACAAAGTTCTACACAACAAAGTTCTACACTACAAAGTTCTACACTACAAAGTTCTACACAACAAAGTTCACACAAAAAGTTTACACAAAAAAGTTCTTACTACAAAGTTCACACAAAGTTCTAAACAACAAAATTCTACACATAAAGTTTCCCCAACAAAGTTTTTACACTACAAATTCTCACTACAAAGTTCTACACAACAAAATTTTTACACAAAAAGTTCTACACAACAAAGTTCAACAAAAAAAGTTCTACACACAAAGTTTTACACAAAAAAGTCACACTACAAATTCACACACAAAGTTTTACACAACAAAGTTCACACTACAAAATTCTACACAACAAAGTTCACCAATAAATTTTACACAAAAAATCACACACAAAGTTTAACTACAAAGTTCTACACAACAAAGTTCTACCAACAAAATTTTTTAACACAAAGTTCTACCACAAAGTTTTTACACAAAAAATTTTTACACACAAATTCTACACTACAAAGTTCTACACAACAAAGTTCTACACAACAAAGTTCTACACAACAAAGTTCTACACAACAAAGTTCTACACTACAAAGTTCTACACTACAAAAATTTTACCAACAAAGTTCTACACTACAAAGTTCTACCTACAAAGTTCACACAACAAAATTCTACACTACAAAGTTCTACACAACAAAGTTCTACACTACAAAGTTCTACACTACAAAGTTCTACACAACAAAGTTCTACACTACAAAGTTCTACAATCAAAGTTCTACACTACAAAGTTCTACACTACAAAGTTCTACACAACAAAGTTCTACACTACAAAGTTCTTCACTACAAAGTTCTACACTACAAAGTTCTACACTACAAAGTTCTACACAACAAAGTTCTACACTACAAAGTTCTTCACTACAAAGTTCTACACTACAAAGTTCTGCTCAAAGTTCTACACTACAAAGTTCTATACTACAAAGTTTTTCACTACAAAGTTCACACTACAAATTTTTATACTACAAAATTCTTCACTACAAAGTTCACACTACAAAGTTCGCTCAAAATTCACACAACAAAATTTTTTTACACAACAAAATTTTACCCCAAAAATTCTACATACAAAGTTCTTCACTACAAAATTTTACACAAAAAAGTCTTCACACAAAGTTCTACCAAAGTTCTACACTACAAATTCTACATACAAATTCTTCCTACAAAGTTCTACACTACAAGTTCCTCAAAATTCTACACAACAAAGTTTTTACACAAAAAAGTCACCTACAAATTTTTACACTAAAAGTTCTGCTCAAAGATCTACACAAAAAAGTTCTACACAACAAAGTTTTTTCCTACAAAGTTCACACAACAAAGTTTTCACTACAATTCTACACAAAAAATTTTTTACACACAAATTTTTTTCACTACAAAGTTTTTACACAAAAAAGTTCTACACAACAAAGTTCTTCACTACAAAGTTCCCACAACAAAGTTCTACCAAAAATTTCTCCAACAAAGTTCTACACTACAAAGTTCTTCACTACAAAGTTCTACACAACAAAATTTTTCACTACAAATTCTAAACACAAATTTTTTACCCCAAAAAAGTTCTTCACTACAATTCACACAACAAATTCTACCTCCAAGTTCACACTACAAAACCTACACAACAAAGTTTTTACACTACAAAGTTCTCCAAAAAAAAAAGTTTTTTACACACAAATTCAAAACAACAAAGTTTTACACACAAAATTCTACACAACAAGTTCTACACACAAAGTTCTACACTACAAAGTTCTACACTACAAAGTTCTACACAACAAAGTTCTTACAACAAAGTTCTACACTACAAAGTTCTACACTACAAAGTTCTACACACAAATTTACAACAAAGTTCTACACAACAAATTCTATACTAAAAAGTTCGCTCAACAAAGTTTTTACACTACAAAGTTCTCACTACAATTCTACACACAAAGTTTTTACACTACAAATTCTACACACAAAATTCTGCTCAACAAAGTTCTACACTACAAAGTTCTTCACTACAAAGTACTATACTACAAAGTTCTGCTCAACAAAGTTCTACACAACAAAGTTCTTCATAACACCAGGAGGCAGCTCTGATGAAAACTCACACTCACACGAGCTTTTAAATCTCTGCACAAAATTCAATTTAAACCAGCAAATAATAGAGCCTACTAGACTGGAGAATACACTAGACCTCATCTTCACTAACAATGATGATCTGATAAGAAATGTCACCATATCAAAAACAATATACTCAGATCACAACATAATTGAGGTTCAGACATGTATGCGAGGAGCCCCAGACCGACATAATGAGACTAGTCACGAGGGAACATTCACCAAATTCAACTTCAATAACAAAAACATAAATGGGACCAAGTAAACCAAGTCCTAACCGATATAAGCTGGGAAGATATACTAAGCAACACAGACCCCAACTTATGCCTAGAACAATTAACTTGGTGCACTCGATGTATGCACAAGGCTTATTCCTCTAAGAAAAAGGAGGAGTAGATGTAAAATAAAAGAGACAGGCGCTCCCTTTACAGGCGACGGAAAAGAATAACAGAGCGGCTAAAAGAGGTCAATATATCTGAAATGCGTAGGGAGACACTGGTCAAGAAATAGCAAGCATCGAACTTAAGCTAAAAGAATCTTATAGGAGTCAGGGAATCGCGGGAAGAACTAAAAGCCATAAATGAATTCGAAAGAAACCCAAAAATATTTCTTCTCCTATGCCAAATCAAAGTCGAGAACAATGTCCAGTATTGGGCCCCTACTTAAACAAGATGGGTCCTACACAGATGACAGCAAGGAAATGAGTGAGCTACTCAAGTCCCAATATGACTCAGTTTTTAGCAAGCCGCTAACCAACTGAGAGTCGAAGATCAAAATGAATTTTTTATGAGAGAGCCACAAAATTTGATTAACACAACCTATCCGATGTTATCCTCACGCCAAATGACTTCGAACAGGCGATAAATGACATGCCCATGCACTCTGCCCCAGGCCAGACTCATGGGAAATCTGTGTTCATCAAGAACTGCAAGAAGCCCCTATCACGAGCCTTTTCCATCCTATGGAGAGGGAGCATGGACACGGGGTCGTCCCACAGTTACTAAAAACAACAGACATAGCCCCACTCCACAAAGGGGGCAGTAAAGCAACAGCAAAGAACTACAGACCAATAGCACTAACATCCCATATCATAAAAATCTTTGAAAGGGTCCTAAGAAGCAAGATCACCACCCATCTAGAAACCCATCAGTTACACAACCCAGGGCAACATGGGTTTAGAACAGGTCGCTCCTGTCTGTCTCAACTTTTGGATCACTATGACAAGGTCCTAGATGCACTAGAAGACAAAAAGAATGCAGATGTAATATATACAGACTTTGCAAAAGCCTTCGACAAGTGTGACCATGGCGTAATAGCGCACAAAATACCTGCTAAAGGAATAACAGGAAAAGTCGGTCGATGGATCTATAATTTTCCTCACTAACAGAATACAGAGAGTAGTCGTCAACAGAGTAAAGTCCGAGGCAGCTACGGTGAAAAGCTCTGTTCCACAAGGCACAGTACTCGCTCCCATCTTGTTCCTCATCCTCATATCCGACATAGACAAGGATGTCAGCCACAGCACCGGGTCTTCCTTTGCAGATGACACCCGAATCTGCATGACAGTGTCTTCCATTGCAGACACTGCAAGGCTCCAGGCAGACATTGCAGACACTGCAAGGCTCCAGGCGGACATTGCAGACACTGCAATGCTCCAGGCAGACATTGCAGACACTGCAAGGCTCCAGGCAGACATTGCAGACACTGCAAGGCTCCAGGCGGACATTGCAGACACTGCAATGCTCCAGGCAGACATTGCAGACACTGCAAGGCTCCAGGCAGACATTGCAGACACTGCAAGGCTCCAGGCGGACATCAACCAAATCTTTCAGTGGGCTGCAGAAAACAATATGAAGTTCAACGATGAGAAATTTCAATTACTCAGATATGGTAAACATGAGGAAATTAAATCTTCATCAGAGTACAAAACAAATTCTGGCCTCAAAATAGAGCGAAACACCAACGTCAAAGACCTGGGAGTGATTATGTCGGAGGATCTCACCTTCAAGGACCATAACATTGTATCAATCGCATCTGCTAGAAAAATGACAGGATGGATAATGAGAACCTTCAAAACTAGGGGGGCCAAGCCCATGATGACACTCTTCAGGTCACTTGTTCTATCTAGGCTGGAATATTGCTGCACTCTAACAGCACCTTTCAAGGCAGGTGAAATTGCCGACCTAGAAAATGTACAGAGAACATTCACGGCGCGCATAACGGAGATAAAACACCTCAATTACTGGAGCGCTTGAGGTTTCTAAACCTGTATTCCCTGGAACGCAGGAGGGAGAGATACATGAATTATATACACCTGGAAAATCCTAGAGGGACTAGTACCGAACTTGCACACGAAAATCACTCACTACGAAAGCAAAAGACTTGGCAGACGATGCACCATCCCCCCAATGAAAAGCAGGGTGTCACTAAACACGTTAAGAGACCATACAATAAGTGTCAGGGCCCGAGACTGTTCAACTGCCTCCCAGCATACATAAGGGGGATTAAACCCAAAAGACCCCTGCAGTCTTCAAGCTGGCACTGGACAAGCACCTAAAGTCAGTTCTTGATCAGCCGTGCTGTGGCTCGTACGTTGGTTTGCGTGCAGCCAGCAGCAACACCTGGTTGATCAGGCGCTGATCACCAGAGGCCTAAGGG
>NW_026508536.1:0-43464 GCF_026875155.1 Cherax quadricarinatus
TCATTTGGGACAATGAAATAGGACCCCAGTTACAACCTATACAGATGTGACAGAGTGAACAGGCAAAAGGGGGAGTTGGCCTGTACATTGCAGAGTCACTTGTTTGCACAGAACGCTTAATGCCTCAAATGATGAGGGGAAAGTTTTCAGTAAAGGTCGAGAACCAAAACCTAGTCATTGTGGTAGTCTACAAGCCTCCGGATGCAACATCCCAGCAATTCCAGGAACAGCTGTTAAAAATTGACCACTGTCTGGAAAATCTTCCAGCTCCTGCACCCAACATCTTGCTCCTGGGGATTTCAACTTAAGGCACCTAAAATGGAGGAATATAGCAAATAATATTGTTGCAGTAATAACACCAGGAGGCAGCTCTGATGAAAACCCCACACTCACACGAGCTTTAAATCTCTGCACAAAATTCAATTTAAACCAGCAAATAATAGAGCCTACTAGACTGGAGAATACACTAGACCTCATCTTCACTAACAATGATGATCTGATAAGAAATGTCACCATATCAAAAACAATATACTCAGATCACAACATAATTGAGGTTCAGACATGTATGCGTGGAGCCCCAGACCGACAAAATGGGACTAGTCACGAGGGAGCATTCACCAAATTCAACTTCAATAACAAAAACATAAAGTGGGACCAAGTAAACCAAGTCCTAACCGATATAAGCTGGGAAGATATACTAAGCAACACAGACCCCAAAACTTATGCCTAGAACAGATTAACTCGGTGGCACTCGATGTATGCACAAGGCTTATTCCTCTAAGAAAAAGGAGGAGTAGATGTAAAATAGAAAGAGACAGGCGCTCCCTTTACAGGCGACAGAAAAGAATAACAGAGCGGCTAAAAGAGGTCAATATATCTGAAATGTGTAGGGAGACACTGGTCAGAGAAATAGCAAGCATCGAACTTAAGCTAAAAGAATCCTTTAGGAGTCAGGAATCGCGGGAAGAACTAAAAGCCATAAATGAAATCGAAAGAAACCCAAAGTATTTCTTCTCCTATGCCAAATCAAAATCGAGAACGTCCAGTATTGGGCCCCTACTTAAACAAGATGGGTCCTACACAGATGACAGCAAGGAAATGAGTGAGCTACTCAAGTCCCAATATGACTCAGTTTTTAGCAAGCCACTAAACCAGACTGAAGTTGAAGATCAAAATGAATTTTTATGAGAGAGCCACAAAATTTGATTAACACAAGCCTATCCGATGTTATCCTGACGCCAAATGACTTCGAACAGGCGATAAATGACATGCCCAAAGCACTCTGCCCCAGGGCCAGACTCATGGAACTCTGTGTTCATCAAGAACTGCAAGAAGCCCCTATCACGAGCCTTTTCCATCCTATGGAGAGGGAGCATGGACACGGGGGTCGTCCCTCAGTTACTAAAAACAACAGACATAGCCCCACTCCACAAAGGGGGCAGTAAAGCAACAGCAAAGAACTACAGACCAATAGCACTAACATCCCATATCATAAAAATCTTTGAAAGGGTCCTAAGAAGCAAGGTCACCACCCATCTAGAAACCCATCAGTTACACAACCCAGGGCAACATGGGTTTAGAACAGGTCGCTCCTGTCTGTCTCAACTATTGGATCACTACGACAAGGTCCTAAATGCACTAGAAGACAAAAAGAATGCAGATGTAATATATACAGACTTTGCAAAAGCCTTCGACAAGTGTGACCATGGCGTAATAGCGCACAAAATGCGTGCTAAAGGAATAACAGGAAAAGTCGGTCGATGGATCTATAATTTCCTCACTAACAGAACACAGAGAGTAGTCGTCAACAGAGTAAAGTCTGAAGCAGCTACGGTGAAAAGCTCTGTTCCACAAGGCACAGTACTAGCTCCCATCTTGTTCCTGATCCTCATATCCGACATAGACAAGGATGTCAGCCACAGCACCGTGTCTTCCTTTGCAGATGACACCCGAATCTGCATGACAGTGTCCCCTTCCATTGCAGACACTGCAAGGCTCCAGGGGGACATCAACCAAATCTTCAGGGGCTGCAGAAAACAATATGAAGTTCAACATGAGAAATTTCAATTACTCAGATATGGTAAACATGAGGAAATTAAATCTTCATCAGAGTACAAAACAAATTCTGGCCACAAAATAAAGCGAAACACCACGTCAAAGACCTGGGAGTGATTATGTCGGAGGATCTCACCTTCAAGGACCATAACAATTGTATCAATCGCATCTGCTGAAAAATGACAAGATGGATAATGAGAATTTCAAAAATAGGGAGGCCAAGACCATGTTGACACTCTTCAGGTCCACTTGTTTATCTAGGCTGGAATATTCTGCACCTCCTAACTGCACTTTCTAAGGATGTGAAATTGCCGAACTGAAAATGTTCAGAGAACTTTTCACAGCACGCATAACGGGAATAAACACCTCATTTTGGGTGCGCTTGGGTTTCTTTAACCTGTATTCCCTGGAATGCGGAGGGAGAGATAAATGAAATATATTCAACATGGAAAATCCTAGGGGCTAGTACCGAACTTGCACACGAACATCACTCACTACGAAGCAAAAGGATTGGCAGACGATGCACCATCCCAATGAAAAGCAAGGGGTGTCACTCTAAAGCACATTAAGAGACTACAATAAAGTGTCAGGGGCCTGAGGACTGTTAAACTGCCTCCCAGCAACATTAGGGGGATTACCAACAGACCCCTGGCAAGTCTTCAAGCTGGCATGGACAAGCACTAAAAGTCAGTTCCTGATCAGCCGAGGCTGTGGCTCGTACGTGGTTTGCGTGCCAGCCAGCAAGCAAACAGCCTGGTTGATTCAGGCGCTGATCCACCAGGAAGGCTGGTCACAGGGACGGGCTGCGGGGCGTTGACCCCGAAAACTCTCTCCAGGTAAACTCTCCAGTAAACAACTTTTGTATTCATCGTTTTGCGATGACACTAAACAAGCATGAAAGTCAGTACAGGTAGAGGATACTGAAAAAGTACAGAAGACATAAACAGGCGTTTTCCAGTGGCAGTGGGAAAACAACATGGAAATTCCATGGTGATAAGTTCCAGCTGCTTTGGGTATGGAATGAATGAAGAACTCAAAAGGAGCAACCTCTTCAAGGGGGCTATTGGCATGGTGAAGAGGCCAATGGTTGAGGAATTAGACTTGTTGGTCTCCTTCCTCAGAACGAAAACTAATTACCCCTCAATCCCTCTTCCCTATTCCCATCCTCCCCATTTTCCTTCATCCTCCTCCTCCCCCACCCCTCCTTTTTGCCCTTTCCTCTTTTTTGCCTTTGGGATTTTTTCCACAGGCACACTGGTTACTAGGTCAGGGGAAAAGGGTACCGGGGTCATCCCACTCTGTTGAGGTTCTTGGACGGTGGCATTGTTTGCTGTGGATCTGGTATCGCTGTGGATGTCCCGATCCCTCTCAGTATCCCGGAGGGTGCTTTGTGTGTCTTTTGGGCGATGGGTGTATCTCTGGAAGCCACCTTTCTGGATTCTGGGGGTGGTGGCCGTAGGCAGGTATGCATTTGTGGCGGAGATCCGACCACCCTCTCTTTTGTCCACAGAGGTAGCTCGGCAGATGTGAGGTTTGCTATTCCCGGATTGCTGGTGTACTGGCATGAAGGGTAAGGTAGGCACGGTGTTCCATGCTGCTTCTGCGTACTTGCAGTGCTGAGGTACTCTTGGGTGCTGAGGGAGATTTCTGGCCCTTTTCATTCTTTCCTAGGAAGTTCCCTCCCTGGTCCCCCCTTTTTTTATTCTTTTTTTTTTTATTTTATTTTTTTTTATTAAATAACAAAAGAAAGAAAGTTATACCTTACCATGGTATTTCCCAAATCAATGACCATGCTACCCCCCGGTGCCCCTTCTTGTTACGCACCCGTTCTGACCTCGCCTCATCTTTTGACCACTCTTCGACACTCCTATGCCTGTACTTCTTGCTTGTGCCTGTTTTGTCACCCGCTTTCAGGTGCCGGGGGTTTCGACTGACTCCTTCAATTTGTCTGACCTCCATTCTCTTTACTTTGCTTCCGGCCTCTCTCTCTACAATGGGCTATTTTCAAATCACAGCCTGTCCCAGTCGGACCAATTCCGGTCCCACACCTAAATGCAATGACATTGCCAATGATACTTCTTTGCCACCTTCTCGTCTATTCAGAAAAGACCGAACATTGTACTCTCCCTTTTACATGTAGAAAATTGCCATACAGATTGCAAAAAGGACTTGGGGCTTGGTGTGCAGCAACCTTAAACCAAGACAGCTAGTGCCTTAGCGTACGTAATAAAAGGCAAATAGATTACTAGGATTATATCAAGAAGGTGTAAGCAAAACAGAAGTCCAGATGTCATACTGCAGCTTTATACATCAATAGCTAAAGGCCTCACCTAGATTATGCGCTCAATTGGGTCTCATAATACAGAATGGACATAAATTCGTTAGAAAAACATCAGCGTAGAATGACTAAAATTAATACATAGCATTAGAAATTTTCCTTAGAAGAAAGATTGAAGACTCTTAAGTTACATTCACTTGTTAGACGAAGAATGTGGGGAGACCCTGATTGAAGTGTATAAGTGGAAGTTAAGGTATAATTAAAGGGGATATAAGTAAGGTCTTGAGGATATCTTCCAAGAGAGAAACCCGCTGTTATGGATTTAAAATTAGATAAGTTTAGATTTAGAAAGGACATAGGAAGTATTGGTGTGGAAAACATTGTAGTTGATGGTGGATCAGTCTACCTAGTTGGGTTATTGAGGCTAGGACTTTGGGTAATTTCAAATTTCAGTTGGTATAAGTACATGAGGTGGGAGGGGTTGGAATTTGAGTGGGACTTGACCTCAGAGCTTATTTCTTGGGTAGCATTGAAAATTGGGTTGGGCAAATGTTTTTGTTAGTGAGATGAATGGTAATGGACTGCCTTGTATGGGCCAACAGGTGCTTGCAGTGTTTCCTCATTTCTTAGTTTCTTTATGTTCTTTAAATCCAACCCCCTTCCCACTCATGTTACTTTTCCCAACCTAAATTTGAAACTCTCCAATGTCCTAGCTCAATAAACCCTACTAGGTAGACTGTATCCACTCATCAAACTAACTATTTCCAAACCTATACTTTTCTATATCCTTTCTAATCTAAACTTATCTAATTTAAATCCATTACTGCGGGTTCTCTCTTGGAGAGATATCATCAAGTACACTCATTAATATCACCCTTTATTAATACCTATCTTCCACTTTTACACTTCGATCAGGTCTCCCTTCATTCTTTGTCATACTAGTGAATGTAACTTGAGGAGTCTTCATCTTTCTTCATAGGGAAGATTTCTAATGCTATGTATTAAATTTGTCATCCTATGCTGAATGTTTTCTAATGAATTAATGTCCATTCTGTAATATGGAGACCAGGAATTGAGCTACATAATCTAGGTGAGCCTTAATAAAGATGTATAAAGCTTGCAGTATGACCTTCTGGACTTCTGTGCTTACACTTCTTGATATAAATACCAGTAATCTATTTTGCCATTTATGCATACGCTTAGGCATTGCTGTCTTGGTTTAAGGTTGCTGCTCACCATTGACCCCCAAGTCACTTTCGCTATCAGTATGGCTAGTTCTACGTCATTTTAAACTTGTTAAAATAGACCACATATGCAACTCTTGTTTCTCCTTTGTATGGACTGGTTGAAGCCACTGTGTGGCAAAAACGTTTCCTCAATAAAGATACCAAGAGTTGCATAATGTGTCTAATTTTATCAATTTGTCGGTTCTGTGTACCTTCATCCACAGTCATTTAACTTATAAGTGCTAGGGTTATGGGACACTCCCGAGCTTCAGAACCTTGCATTTATAAACATTGAACTGCATACTGCCCACTTTTTGACCAACGAATAGAGTTGTTTAAATCCTCCTGAAGCTTTCCTAACATCTACGTTGAATCATTTTTCTACCTTTCTTTGTGTCATAGGCGGAATTTGCTAATTATCACTAGTAATTCCCTCATCTAAGATCAATTGATATATATTATAAAACAAACAAACGGGGCCAAGGATGTCCCTGTGGAAGCCACAGTTACAGATTCCCCACTCAGATTTAAAACCCCATTTATGGACACACTCTGCTTCTGTCTGGGAGGCATGGACTCGATCCATGAGGAGAACTTTCCCCCTAATGCCATGAGCTGCCACTTTCTTTAACAGTCTTTGGTGCAGAACTCTAATCCAAAGCTCCTAGTAAAATCTTAAGTAAATAATATCAAAATTCTTTCATCGTGGTTAACAGCCTCAAAGCTTTATGAAAGAAAGTTAATAAAATCATGAAGAAAGATAATAATCATTGAGGTTCAAACTAGTATTAGCTCAGGGATAGGAAACTGCATTGCTAAAGTCAGAGACGGGTTGTTCAGTAAGTTTAATTTTAAACAATCAAAGAATTAACCTACGGGAAAAAAAAACAAAAGGATATCAGACATTCCCTGGGGAATCAGACATGAGCGCCTTAAATCCCCACCGTTGCCTAGAGAAGCTGAAATACAGAAGCATCAAAAGTATGTTATGAAAAATTGCCATTGTGGAAACCAGGAGGATGATCAGATATAGAGAGAGAGTGTAGGAGATGGTACAGAAGAATGATCAATCGGGGTACTGAACTGCTTAAAAACCTCAAATATTGCTACAACGAGGAAAGATAGGGACTTAGCAGAGAGATCACAGAATTAGAGCAAAACTCGATGTTATACCTCACGAAGAAGTAAAAAGGGACAAAAGGCCGTACAGGATATTGCAAAGAAACAAAAAATATTTCTATTCCTATGCAAAATCCAAAGCTAAGAACTAACCTGTAGAATTAGACCCCCACTACTGAGAGGGAGACTCGTATACTGGCGATGAACAGGAAATGAGTGAAATCCTAAAAGGATACAGTATGAGTCAGTGTTCAGCAAACCCACTAAATGAAAAGCAAAAAAATGGGGGGGGGTTTAGAAAATGCAGAAAGATTTTTTCCTCCAGAAGGAAGGCCGCACAGACCAACTAACTGCTATAAGGTACAAAATCATCTTAGATTTCGAGAAAGAATGGAAAAAACATACCCACTCATCAGCACCTGGGACCAAATTCGTGGAATGCCTCTATTTATAAAGAAAGGTGCAAAGTACCAACTGCACTAGTCCTCAGTTATTTTTGGAGAGAAAATGCTTAGATCTAGATGAAATAATGGAGGCCTTAAAAGAGTGGCAGACATAGATAGCTCCTTTGCACAAGGGAGGTAGTAGGCCACTAACTAAAAATTTATCTGACCAGTAGCCCAAACCTTCTCACATTCATAAAAAATTTTGAAAGGAGTGATGAGACAGCAGGTTACAGTTTCATGGAGCAGCACAACCAGATTACCTGAACCAGCATGGTTTTAGAGCAGGACGGATTCAGCCTGTCACTGCTGCTGAACCATTTGACAGAATTATGGAGGCACTGGAAGACAACAAAACGCAGATGTGATTTACACGATTTTGCAAAGGGCGTTGACAAATGTAGATCCATGGAGTGATAGTGCCAAATGAAGGCCTGGTGCATTATTGGGAAGGTTGGCAGATGGATTGCGGTTCCTAACACACAGACACAAATAGTAGTAGTGAAGCGGGCAAAGATCCAGCATCAGCGAGGTCAAAAGCTCCGTGCCCCATGGGCACTGTTTTCTGGGCACCTCTGCTGTTCTCATCCTCATAGCAGAACATAGACAAAATCACCCTGCACCTTTTGGTATCATCCATCTGCAGATGGACACTAAAATAAGCATGAAAGTCAGCTTTATGATAGAGGGACACTGAAAAAAGTACAGGAAGACATAACAGCGTTTTCCAGTGGGCAGTGGAAAAACAACATGAGGTCAAATGATGATAGTTCCATGGTTAGGTGTGGGAAAGAATGAAGAACTCAAAGGAGCATATATACCAAAACTCACAAAGGGTCACCAAATAGAACGTAAGGAACACGTAAAAGACCATCGGAATAATTATGTCAGCCGACTTTCTTTTGGAGACCATAAGAAAACAATGATCACGCACAGCCAGGAGATGACTTTAGGGTAGAGGGTATTGAGAACCTTTCAAAGAAGGGAATTACAGGTGGACCTCGCATAGGCATATATTAAATCCGTTCCTGGGCGCTCAGTGTTATGCGAATTATTGTTATGCGAATTAATTTTCCTATAAGAAATAATGGAAATCATATTAATCCAATCTGACACCCAAAGTATGAAAAAAAATTTTTTACACATGAAATATTAATTTAACACACACAAAACTGAAGAAAAGACATGACACAGTTACATGACACTTACCTTTATTAGAAGAATCTGGTGATGATTTGATGGGATGGGGAGGAAAAGGGAGGCTGTTGATCTTCTTAGTGTTTAGAAAGGGGGATCCCCTTACTTGAAGACTTGAGGTTGAAGTCCTTTTCCTGAGGTTCTTCCCTTATTTAATGCCACTAAGGACCCTGCTTCAGAGTCACTGGACTTATGTCGCACACAAATATATCTGTCAATAGGAGGTCTGCTACCTCTCGTTCTTTATGGACTTTCCTAAAGTGGTTCACCAAACATTGTCAGTGTATTAGGTCACCAGCATGGCTTGCAACAGCTGTTGAGGGTGATTTTTTATCATGAACGTTTGCACTTTAAGCCACATTGCACACGATTTCCTTAATCTTTGAAGTTGGCAACCTTCTTCAATTCTCTCTGCCCATCCTCCGATGCAGTTGCCTCAGGTGTGGCTCATGCTGATGAAGATGATCTAGCAGCTCATCAGTGGTTAGTTCTTCTTTCCCTCCTCCACCAACTCTTCCACATCATCCCACTAAACCTCCAAACCCCAAAGACTTTCCCAAAGCCACAATGGATTCCTCAAACTGCCATACGGATCCAGGGTTAGCCTCAATCCGTTCAAATACCTTTGGTCTACACATTCTGGCCACAGTTTCTTCCGGCAGAGTTCAGGTCTACTTTGTCAATCCCTACCAAGCTTACCTTTAAGGTTTACACAATGAGGATATTAAAGTGCTCTCCTCCAAACTCTCTTAGAGTCGCAATTGAGTTTCTGAGTCACTACAAAGCACACTTTTCATAACAGAGCTTTTGTGTACAGTTTTTTGAAATGCAATAACCTGCTGTCCATGGGCTGCAGGAGAGGAGTGGTACTTAGGAGGCAAAAAACTTTACCTTAATGAGATCATGTCCCACACTGAGGGTCCGCTCTGCCATGTCTGTAGGATGAGACAGGGGCATTGTCTAACATCCAGAGGCACTTAAGATCTAATTCTTTTCAGTTAAGTAATTTTTCAACATTCGGGGCAAAATGCTTGGTGTTAACAGTCATAGAAAAAGTCACTAGGTTGACCCTTGCCTTGCTGTTGCCTCACAGCACACACAAATTAGCTTGAGGATATTTTGCCTGAACGCTCTGGGGAGTTTCAGAGTGATACATAAAAAGGCTTCACTTTGCATTAACACTTGCATTGGCAACATTAACAGAGTAAGCCTGTCTTTCATAGGTTATGTCCTGGGAGTGCCTTTTTTCCTCCCTCAGCTAATGTAGGTTCCGCTTGGCATTTTCTTCCAAAACAGGGCTGTTTTGTCACAATTAAAACACTTGTTCAGGCTTTCAGTCCTTTCACTGTATATGTACTCCTTGAATTCCTGCATTATTTTTCAGCGCTTTGTGGTGCGAATGGCAGCTCACCATGCCTTATCACACTATGTATGCCACTATGCATCTTAAATCTCTCAAACCACCCTTTGCTGGGCCTTAAATTTCACTCACATTTCCATCTCTAGTTGCAGGCATTCTTCTAATTAAATCCTGATGCTACTTCCTAGCCTCTTTCACTTACTGATCGCTTTGAGAGATGATATCTCCTGCTATTTGTTTTTCGTTTAATCCCACACCCAATAAGAGTCTTCAACATCTTCTATCACTTGCGATCTCTGTTTTGAAAAACACGGTTGACCTTGGCAAAGCAGCTTCCTTGATTTGCCGTTTTCTTGGACAAAATTGTAGCGATGGGTTGATTGGGGTTTACTATACAAACATGGCCAGCTCGGAGACCAAGTACTCCACTTTCATAACTTAGCAATGAATCATCTTTCTGAATTCTATGTAATTCTCTCATTTCCTGTAGGGTTGGCACTAGCAAGCTTCTTGGGGTCCCATGGTTACTTATTTTGCAGATGAAATCACCCAAAAAAGCTGTAATAATACAAAATGGTTCCGATTGTATGCTTGGCATGTTACCGCAGAGGCTGGCTTGTAAAACAGGTCCACTGGCGGAACATGTTGAGGCTGGCTCAGGCTGCACGTTAGACGCGTCTCGGTCGAATAGCGCTGAGCGTGTTTGTTACTCGTTTGCGAGGCAAATTTTTAGCGATTTAAAAATGTATCGGTATGAGGATTTAACGTTATGTTGATGCCCACGGTTTGCGGGGGTCCCACCTGTAATGCCGATGGTGACCACTCTTCAAATTGCTAGTGCTCCTCACTAGAATCATGCTCAGTTGCTGTCGGCCCCGTTCAGGGGCAGGAGAAATATCAGAACTGGATTGAATACAGAGATGGTTTACGGCTCACATTGAGCCAGTGAAACACTAAAACTACATGGGATGGCCTGCAGGTTTGAACATGTATTTGAAACAAAAAGAGAGGAGGTAACATGATAATATATACCTGGAAGGTTTTTCGAGGGCTTGGTCCCAAATCTGCACATGTTATAACAACATACTGGAGTGAGAGATATGGGAGGAAGTGTATAAAATAATCCAGTGGGAGCAGGGGTTGCGTGGGGACCAAATAAAGGGAATAACTGTATCAACATCCGGTTCCTGAATTCTCAACATTTACAGAAGATTTGGAAACACTGCTGGAACAAGTGTTTGAAGGCTTCAAGAGGAAAGAGACAAGTACTCTTCACCAGATGCTAGATCAACCAGGCTGTGATGGATATGTAGGGCCCGGGGCCTCAGCAGCACACTGCCTGTGTTGACCCAGGCAAGCACATGACGAGCAGACCCATGGCCGGGCTCAGAGATAGATTTGCCCTCGAAATTCACTTTAAGGGGTAAATCAAAGGTATATAGACAGTGACTGGACTAAAAGTTCCTCACATAACTAATTCTTGACCAACCTGGCAATCAGAACAGCTTGCTTGAACAATAAAACGACTGATAAGCCGAACGTGCAATCTTCAGTTAGTCGAAAATCACATAAGTCTAGCAATGTTTCTGGGAAAAGAGTTACACAGCAACCAACAACAAGAAAGTGATACATGAAGACGATCTTCCAACAACAGTGCACATGGGTAGAGAGTAGAGGGACCTCTTGCTAAGGAAGGATGACGCCCATACGACAAGTGACTGAGAACCAAGTCAGACTTACCTACATGATTCTCGTGGACTGCTGCTGCCTAGCAACAACAAGCCGTCAGGTAACGAGTGAAGAGGAAAAACACAGTTAGTTATGACCAATATGTAGTGCTTAACACTAGAACTTATGAGCATTAATAATATACAAAATATTTATCCTACATAATAAAGATAACTAAGTAAAAACTAATTTATTTATAAGAAATATATTTTGGATTTTGGTATTATCACAAATATAAGCAATATGAAAAAAATAAAAAATTTTTTGCTCCTTGGAACAGGTATATACATTTAATAAATTGTGATCCATTCAGGGGTTGCAGTAATATGTTTCCTCACCATCACTACTCGAATGATCGTCAAGAGCAATAAAAATCACAATCTGTCACTGTCATCATTACTGAAGGTCAGAGGCCCGGCCACGATATCGAAAATAATAGTTTTCTCATTTGGGATGAGATACAACTGACGTGACTGAGGAGTGCTCACATCAGAGGGTAGAAGGTCCAGGTCGCCAAGGTTTTCTGCATTTTATCGATATACTCGGGTCATTCCTTTTCGGTCACTAACTGATCTCAAATGCCAAGAATTCGTCTTATCTTCCACTTTCATCGGACGTAGAACTTTCAGATAGGAAGAGGAAGAGTCCCAATTTTCATTGAGTGAGAGTGCATTGCGGCGAGGCATGGTGAACAAAGGTACGGAGCCGGCGTTCCCACAATGCTATGCGGGGCCTAGATTTTTGTTTTATGCGCAACACACTACGCAGTCCCGTTCTCCTACATGTAGGCCTTCCCAGCGTTTTACGCGCTAAATTTTGATGCTGCTGAATTTTTGGCGTAGATTACGGTTTTGGACACTGAACGTAAACCCATAGGATCTATGGCAAAGTCCCTGAAAGGGCTTAAGTGCATATTACTTAGTGAAGCATATGATCAATAGAGAAAAAAATCTTTTTTAGTTGAGTATGTTATAATGGTTAATTGTGGAATATTGTACTATACTGACTCATGTTTCTATTTGGCAGACGTATTTTGTGGAAAAACTGCCAGGTTGTGTCTTTCCTTGACCACCTATATTCTTCAGTACTTCAAGAAGCACCAGTGTAAGTGTTCTTGAAACAACAATGAGTTGAAGAGTATTTTGTGGAAGAATACCAGCGTTGTGTCTTGAAGAGACTATATCTTCTGTACTTCAAGGAAGGCAAACAGCGTGTTCTTTTGTGAATTTTAAACTAGCCTATTACTAATTGAAACAATTTTTGATTTTGATATTGGGAATTTCTATCTAAAAATGCATGGCAGTTAATTCTTTGAGGGTATCGTTTTGTAGTTCTATGATCTTTTAAGCTGTAGTACTTACATCATGAGATCAGCTTACTCAGTTAGCTGTGTGCAGTATATTTGGGCTAAATATGAGAGAATGCATCGATGTTGTAACGTGGCACATATAAAAGATAAATCTACAGCAGGCAGTGCAATGAGGAAAAACAAAGTGCAAACTGTGTTTTTGGATTAAGACAGCAAATTTTTTGTGTATTTTTCATGTTTTTATAGTAGCTTTCACTGTTTCTTGATCTAATTTGATAGAATAGAAGATGTACTTACAGAAAAAAGACTTTGATGGATTTTTAGTACTGAAAAAAAGCTTGAAATTGAGTTTCAGAGTATTAGAAAATGTTCTATTTTTTGCTGATATTAGAGGTAAATAATCACTTCTTCGTCCAGTGCACGTCAGCATGGGTGGTTTAATGTGTGCTTGAAGCACTGTATATTATTTATACAATTATTACAATATTGCATAGCAATTAACTTTTCTATTTTTTGTGTGACCATTTTTTAAAATAATTTGTGACATAAAAATCTAATGAAAATTCATCTGCAAAGCCTGCAAATGTAACTACAAATAAATAGTAGAGATGATAGTTTAGTGCAACAGGTTGCTGCATGATTTTTTCTGGACCATATTTTGATATTGGAATATTTTGAATCTTTTGTGTGGGAAATTGGCCATATTTCCAATTTTCAGTCACTTTATTAAGAAGTTGAAATAGTTAAAATTGGTCAATTATATGTGCTTAGTAGACAATATAGGAACCATATACTAGGAATTAGCTAAGAATTTGGTCTAATGGAACTATGTAATGATTGCCAAAAAACCGGGACTCCAAAGGTGGGCACAATTGCCAGCAATGCTTAAATATTTCGAAGGGCAAAATTTGCAGGGAGTATAACTTCATATTCTTTATAAAATTTGGTACTCTTTATTTTAAAAACAGTCAGATAAGATTCTCTATGATGTCCTAAGAAAAAATAATATTTTTTAGACCCTGTGGTGAATTTTCAGATTGGGGGGTCTGATCCTCAAATGGTCAATAAAAGAGATTGAAAAATTGTTTAAACACAAGAGCAAATAATAATAATAATGTTTGAGTGTATGCAGTGTTATAGTTATATATTAATGTTTTAACACAACAAAAATTATGGAAGTGTTTTAACAAACCAATATGAACTTATTCGTGCTCATTTAGTAGGAAACAGTTTTTGCCTAAGTTAAATTTTAACATGGAATTATGTTCTTAAGGGAAAAACCATTGGCCTCAGTGTCCAAATTAGTTAAAAAAATCTGAAAAATAGAACATGTGAGTACTAAGGAAGAGATTAATTTACAACTGTTTGTATGACTAAAATATTTTTAAATGAAATACTTTCATTTAAAAAAAATATGGAAAAACATATAGAACCCAAAAACCATATGATGTTACCCCCCCCCCCCCCCCCTAACCCCCCCCCCCCCCCCCCCCCCCCCCCCCCCCCCCCCCCCCCCCCCCCCCCCCCCCCTTTCCCCCCCCCCCCCCCACCACTCCCCCCCCCCCCCCCCCGAGTGTCTGAAATGTTTTAGTAGAAAAATCCATCTGGGTAACACATGAAGTAATACAGGAAGATAAAACCATTTCAATGTGCAGAGGGTTTTGAATGTTTTAGTATAAAAAGGTAATCTTAGTGACAATATGAGAGTAACATAAAGGAGATAAAAACCATACCAATGCACAGCAGGGTTTGAAATGGTTTTTGTGTAAGAAGTAAACTTGTCGACAACACATGAGAGTACATACAGGCGATAAACCATACCAATGCACATTGTGTTTGAAATATTTTAGTATAAAAAAGTAAAATATTGCTGAACAACCATCTGAGAGTACATTAAGGAGATAAACCATTACCAATGCACATTGTGTTTGAAATGTGTTCGTCGAAAAAGCTATCTTTTGACACACATGAGGGACTACATGCATAGATAAACTATCACTCATGTTCTGAGTATGTCTGGAAATGTTATAGTCATAAAAAAAAACGTTTTGTGAGACATATGAGTGTACATTACAGGATCTCATATGTAAACAACCCCATAGTATCGCAGATAATGTATTGTGCATTGAAACACAGTTTCGACCCACTCCCAGCTGCACATTGATATTGGTTAATCCTTTATACAATACATACATCTTGTGATTAGTTACACAAGACAAGAGAATGAACCCCCCCGATTTAAAAAATGAACAACGACACCCCAAACTCCGCCCTATGCAATCCGAACGACCACTGATATAACCACCCATATCAAGCCTGCCAGTAGTGTCTGCGCTCGCCCCTCCCCCCCCCCACCAGCCCCCCCCCCCCCCCCCCCCCCCCCCCCCCCCACCCCCTCAGTGGTCTGAATTTTAGTGTATAAAGGCAGTCTCTTGTGACACTTATGAGATTACATAACAGGAGATAGCCAATACCTATGTTTAAGTGGTCTTGAAATGTGTTAATAAAAAAAAAGCATCTGAGATACATTGAGAGTACATACAGGAGTTAAAATCCATATCAGTGTTCTGTAGTGCCTGATTGTTTTAGTGCCATAATAGCGTTTTGTGATACATATGAGAGTACTTAAAGGGAGATAAACCATATGAATTTCTGAGTGTCTGAAAATGTTTTAGTGTTATAAGGCACAGTCTTGTGAGACATATGAGAGTTCATACAGGAGATTAACCAGATAAATGTTCAGATGTCTGAAATGTTTTAATATAAAACGCTATCTTGTGTACATATGAGAGTAGGACATACAGGAGATCAAAACCATACCAATGTTCTGAGTGTCTGGAAAATGTTTTAGTGCAAATAAAAGCTAAGTCTTGTGATAATATGAGAGTAACATACAGGAGATTAAACAATTCGAATGTTCTGGAGTTGTCTTGAAATGTTTTAGTGCACAAGGCAGTTTGTGAGACATAATGAGAGTACAGACACTTGACTGATGTGTGTACAACCTAACAATTAACACTACTCTGTCCCTCATCAGTAGAGAGATGAAATTTACTGTGTGGAGTAAATTAGTAAAAAATATAATAAAATTTTTATGTTATGATTTAAAGTTATATGTTGTGTAATTTATTGTGTAGGAATACCCCAAAAAGCTATCTTGTGTAACAATGAGAGTACATACAGGAGATAACCCATATGAACTGTTCTGAGTGTCTGAAATGTTTTAGTGCAAAAGGCAGGTCTTGTGAGTAATATGAGAGTCCATACAGGAGATAAACCATATAAAATGTTCTGGAGTTGTCTGAATTGGTTTTTGTGTTAAAAAAAACCAGTCTTGTGAGAATTATGAGGTACATACAGGAGATAAAAACCATCATAAACGTTCAGAGTGTATGAAAAAAAATGTTTTAGTGTAAAATGCAAATTGTGAAACAAATGAGAGTGCATCAGGAGATATTAAAACATACAATGGTTCTGAGTGTCTTGAAATCTTTTTAATAAGAAATCAGACTTGTGAAGACATACAGAGTACATTCAAAGAGATAGAACATGTTAGTGTTTAATGTTTAAGAAATATTTTTAGTTTAAACTCTCAGAATTATAAAAGAGATTATACCATAAAACAGTTGAGAGTGAAAAATATGTTAATTGAAAATGTCAGTCATATAAATCATATTAGTTCATAGAGGAAGATAAGTTTGTATTATTGTTCAGAATATCTTTATATTTAAAAAAGGAAAAGAGCAGCGTGAGTACTCATGAGAGCTAAATATTACAGTACAAACAATTCATATACTAAATGGTGAAAATTTCTGTATTATGTGCCATTGTACCCATATTGTACCCATATGGCTCCATTGTTCATAATGGTACGTTGTATTCAAAACAATAAAACCGCACTAATATTTTCATCATTTTGTTTAACAATAAACTGTAAACAAAGTTTTGTGTAAGCAATATAATGATAAACAAATTAGTTGCTGTTCAGTTATTGTGTTGATACAATGAGTGTACCACTTATACAATATACATTATATTTTCCCCAAAATAAGTGTAGAAAATTAATCTAGTGTTTTGGTGGACCAAAGATTTAAGGACCCCTGTTCATATCTTCCTCAACATGAGCATAGCAGAAATGCTTCAATTTCTAGACAGTGAACTAAGCTCATGTTATAATAATTTATTTTTCCATTATCTGTTTTTAAGCATGAATACAGTTGTTACAGAGATGGGTGACATTTAGGTGTTCATGCAGAAACAGACCATTGTTCTGCAGAACAATTCTGACAAACTAAACACAATCTTAAGACTAATATGACAATAACTTATTTATATATTTATATACATGATCTCTGGGGTGATTCATAAACAATAATTTTTTTTATTCAAGATGCACAAAGACACATCTTTGCATATTAACACATTATATTTATTAAACATTAAATTTAATTGTCATAATGAAATTGTGTAAAACTATTTTGCATTAAGGTGTATCAGAAATTATCTAACGTTGATATTAGCATCAGTACACTAAGGTACAACCAGGCAACCACATTGAGTCAGATGGAAATTATAGTTATTATTAGTGGCGAATCTGCCTGTTTTCCATCCATACAACATGGGAAGTAATACTTTTACCTCAATGTATCCTTGATATTAAGAGAGCTCAATATCAGGATACAAAAAGGACAAAAAATAAAATCTGTTGTGTTGTTTAAAAAGGGTTTCAAAACAATGATACTAGTACAGTAGATCCTCAGTTATAGACATTAATCCAATTCAGGAGAGCTTGTCTTTAACTCTTAACCACTTTGACTGTTTCGGTTCAATATATTTACGTTCTTACGAGCACCATGTTTTGAGTATATATACTCTTAAATTCTAGCGGCTTCAAATTCAAGGCCCTATTCAAGGGCGGGCTCCTTGTTGTGGTGAAGAGCTTTTTCTTGGTCTGAGGAACTTAGAGCTGTCGGTCTCCTTCTCAGAACGAACCTTAATTACCCCCATTCCCCCCTTTCCCTATTTCCCCATCCACTCCCTTTTTTCCTTTCTCCTCCTCCTCCCCCACCCCTCCCTTTTGCACCTTATTTTTGGCCTTTGCGGAGTTTTCCCCTCAGGCATGCTAGTTCCTAGGCTAGGGGAGTAAGGGTACCTGGGTCCATTCCATTCAATTGAAATTCAGGTGGCGGCGTAGGTTTACCCGGGGAATCTGGATTGACTCGGGGGATTGGATCCCGGTCCTCTCCTGTATCCCGGAGGGTTGGGATTTGGGTGTCTTTCGGGCGAAGGGTGTATTTGGGAAGCACACCTTTTGGATTCCAGGGGTTGTATTTATCATAGAATATCATGGGACATGGACACATCTGAGCATGCAATGCTCTCTATTACCTTCTCAGTATCTAGGTCTTTCCGTGGCCGGTTCCAACTACAGAACCCGTAGAGGAAACAGATATCAGTGGTTTCAAAAGAACCAGAACCAGAGCTTATTCTTCCAATTGGTCAAACTAACCAGAACAGGTATTCTTCCAATTCGGGGGGAATTCGAGCGCCCAGTCCAATCCGTCCATGGGACAGTAGGTGATAATGAGTACACATCACGGTCACTTTGCAGATGACACCCGAATCTGCATGCAGTGTCCTTTCCATTGCGACACCTGCAAGGCTCCTGGCGGACATCAACCATATCTTTCTGTGGGCTGCTGTAAAACAATATGAAGTCAACGATGAGAAAATTTCCATTACTCTGATATGGTAACATGAGAATATTAAAATCTTCATCAGAGAACAAAACAATTTCTGGCACAAAATAAAGCGAAACTCCACGTCAAAGACGGGGAGTGATTGTGTCGGAGGATCTCACCTTCAAGGACCATAACAATTGTATCAATCGCATCTGCTGAAAAATGACAAGATGGATAATGAGAATTTCAAAAATAGGGAGGCCAAGACCATGTTGACACTCTTCAGGTCCACTTGTTTATCTAGGCTGGAATATTCTGCACCTCCTAACTGCACTTTCTAAGGATGTGAAATTGCCGAACTGAAAATGTTCAGAGAACTTTTCACAGCACGCATAACGGGAATAAACACCTCATTTTGGGTGCGCTTGGGTTTCTTTAACCTGTATTCCCTGGAATGCGGAGGGAGAGATAAATGAAATATATTCAACATGGAAAATCCTAGGGGCTAGTACCGAACTTGCACACGAACATCACTCACTACGAAGCAAAAGGATTGGCAGACGATGCACCATCCCAATGAAAAGCAAGGGGTGTCACTCTAAAGCACATTAAGAGACTACAATAAAGTGTCAGGGGCCTGAGGACTGTTAAACTGCCTCCCAGCAACATTAGGGGGATTACCAACAGACCCCTGGCAAGTCTTCAAGCTGGCATGGACAAGCACTAAAAGTCAGTTCCTGATCAGCCGAGGCTGTGGCTCGTACGTGGTTTGCGTGCCAGCCAGCAAGCAAACAGCCTGGTTGATTCAGGCGCTGATCCACCAGGAAGGCTGGTCACAGGGACGGGCTGCGGGGCGTTGACCCCGAAAACTCTCTCCAGGTAAACTCTCCAGTAAACAACTTTTGTATTCATCGTTTTGCGATGACACTAAACAAGCATGAAAGTCAGTACAGGTAGAGGATACTGAAAAAGTACAGAAGACATAAACAGGCGTTTTCCAGTGGCAGTGGGAAAACAACATGGAAATTCCATGGTGATAAGTTCCAGCTGCTTTGGGTATGGAATGAATGAAGAACTCAAAAGGAGCAACCTCTTCAAGGGGGCTATTGGCATGGTGAAGAGGCCAATGGTTGAGGAATTAGACTTGTTGGTCTCCTTCCTCAGAACGAAAACTAATTACCCCTCAATCCCTCTTCCCTATTCGCCGTTCATTTGTTCGACCTGGTGCGCAAGTCATTTTAGGTCATTTGTTTAAGGATAAGCAGTTACGACATTGTCCTCGTAGAACCGACTCATGTGTCCTCCCTTAGTGGAGTAGCTGGTTCTCACCTGCGTGTCCGAGGTCGGACTTCCCTAACCTTTTCTATCCAAGGTAGAGACTTCACTGCTTCCTTCCTTGTTGTCGACCAGATTACTTTCCCTGGTGACCCTCTACTGGGATTTGCTTCCATGCGAGACTTACGCATTGTGCTCGACCCTTATCGATGGCATGCCCAAATTGACGACTTGATCGTTCCATTCTGGGGTTACCAGCTTGGATCAGAAATCTGTTATACTGCTGCAGAGTATGATGTACGGTTTAAGTCCTTACAAGCTAATGCATTCTCCAGTAGCGTACCCAAGCGGTCAGGCACTGGTAATTCTGTCACTCCCATCAGTGTTCCACCTATACCTTCAGACTTGCAGGATAGTCCGATGCCTCAAGTGTCCGAGGACACTCAGATTGCCTTGAGTGCACAACCTATCCCTGCAATGACTGCTAGTTCGAGTAGTAGTTTCTCCACAGGGGATGCCTTGTCAGAAAACGATTACTTGAAACTAGTTTACCTGGAGTTTACCTGGAGAGAGTTCCGGGGGTCAACGCCCCCGCGGCCCGGTCTGAGACCAGGCCTCCTGGTGGATCAGAGCCTGATCAACCAGGCTGTTGCTGCTGGCTGCACGCAAACCAACATACGAGCCACAGCCCGGCTGATCCGGAACTGACTTTAGGTGCTTGTCCAGTGCCAGCTTGAAGACTGCCAGGGGTCTGTTGGTAATCCCCCTTATGTGTGCTGGGAGGCAGTTGAACAGTCTCGGGCCCCTGACACTTATTGTATGGTCTCTTAACGTGCTAGTGACACCCCTGCTTTTCATTGGGGGGATGGTGCATCGTCTGCCAAGTCTTTTGCTTTCGTAGTGGGTGATTTTTCGTGTGCAAGTTCGTACTAGTCCCTCTAGGATTTTCCAGGTGTATATAATCATGTATCTCTCCCTCCTGCGTTCCAGGAATACAGGTTTAGGAACCTCAAGCGCTCCCAATAATTGAGGTGTTTTATCTCCGTTATCCGCGCCGTGAAAGTTCTCTGTACATTTTCTAGGTCGGCAATTTCACCTGCCTTGAAAGGTGCTGTTAGTGTGCAGCAATATTCCAGCCTAGATAGAACAAGTGACCTGAAGAGTGTCATCATGGGCTTGGCCTCCCTAGTTTTGAAGGTTCTCATTATCCATCCTGTCATTTTTCTAGCAGATGTGATTGATACAATGTTATGGTCCTTGAAGGTGAGATCCTCCGACATGATCACTCCCAGGTCTTTGACGTTGGTGTTTCGCTCTATTTTGTGGCCAGAATTTGTTTTGTAGTAATGCCATCTCTTGTTGATGTCACATGCCGTCTGCAGAAAGACGTCTCTGTTGTGGCTAGTGCTCTCACTAGAGTGTCTGTAGTTGTTCCTAGTGTTCCAGATGCTGATAACGTCCTAGTTGACAGTGATTCCTGCAAAGTAAAAGGTCTATTTGTTGAACCATCCTTACATGTTGTAAGAGATAGTAAGATCCATTTCTTCCTGGCCAACACTTCTGGTCACAGTGTTTGCCTCAGAGCAAATACCAATCTTGTTGACCTTGTTCACTATCCTTACCCTGTTCAGGTAGAGGATGAGTTGTCACCTGACCAGTGGGTCGGTGCTATTTCTGCCGGGGAGACCTCATCCACTTCACTGGATCAATCTGTTCCACCAGTTGAGGAGAAAGACTTAGCTCCCACTGACTTCCCAGATGAAGTCAAGCGTTTGTTGACTCTGTTGAACAAACGTCGTACAGCCATTGCCTTACCAGGTGAGAAGATGGGTATAACGAACTTATTGTCCCATCGTATTCCACTTGAACCTGGTACTAGACCTATCTACATACCTGCGTACAGAATGCCTCATTCACAAGTTGCTGTCGCAGAAGAATTGATAAATCAAATGCTTGATGATGGAGTTATTGCACCTAGCAATTCCCCTAGGAATGCACCCTTGATACTAGTACCTAAGAAGGATGGTACTTGGCGCCCAGTAATTGACTTTAGGAAGTTAAATGCGAAAACCATTCCAGATCGCTTCCCACTTCCTGTACTGGGTGATCTTTTACGTAACATCGGAGATAACAAAGTCTTTTCAACCCTGGATTTGTTACAAGGGTTTTGGCAAGTCCCTCTTCAGGAGGACAGCCAAGAGCTAACTGCATTCTCCACTCCTACAGGTCATTATCACTTCCTCCATATGGCGTTTGGATTACGATCTCCCCCTATCACGTTCTCAAGGCTCATGACTAATATCTTTAGAGGTCTCATAGGTAATACACTTATGGTGTACTTAGATGACGTAATCGTCATGTCTAAAGACGTGGATACACACTTGAAAAGACTTGATGTAGTACTTGGTAAGCTTGAAGAAGCCAATTTAAAGATCAAACTGTCTAAATGTCAATTTTTCAGATCAGAAATTAAGTTTCTTGGTCACATAGTCACTCCTAGAGGGGTTACGACTGACCAAAGTAAAGTAACTGCAGTACTAAATTTTCCAACTCCCAAAACTGCTGATGCCGTAAGATCCTTTGTGGGCTTAGCAGGTTTTTATAGATCTTTCATTGCCAATTTTTCTTCCATAGCTGCTCCTCTAACTGAGTTGCTTAAGAAAGATGCTCCTTTTGTTTGGACTTCCGTCAAGAAAGAGAATTCCGAACTCTAAAAGAAAAGCTAACATCTGCTCCAATTTTGAAATTTCCAGATATTTCTAAGCCCTTCTATCTGACAACTGATGCTAGTTCAATTGGCATAGGTGCCGTACTAGCTCAGAAGACCGATGGCAAGTACAACGCAGTTGCATTTGCTACCGAGTCCTTACGAAGGCTGAACGTAATTATACAGTAACTGAGCAAGAAGCTTTAGCAATAGTGTGGTCTTTAAAGCACTACCGAGACATTATTTATCAGTACTCTGTTCATATCTTGACAGAAACCATGCTCCACTGATACCTTTATTCCAGAACAAACAACCTACTGGAAGGTTAGCTAGATGACCTTGACTATCCAAGAGTTCAATCCCACCTTTGAGCAGTTACCTGGCAAGTCAAATGTAGTCGCAGATGCCTTATCGCGACATGTTAGTATAGTAACTGCAGACCCTCCATTTAGTGCTGAAGATGTAAAGAATGCTCAACGAACAGATCCCATGTGGTCTGGTGTGATTCGATTCCTGCTCCAGGAAGATCTTATTCTGACTGTGAAGCCACCAGCACCCATTAGTGACTTTGTCATGAACCAAGAATTACTGTACGAACAGCCGAGTTGCGTACTCCTAGCAGAAGAGTATACCAGTTAGTAATTCCACAGTCACTAGTAAATGTAGCCTTACAGCTAGTTCATGATGTATCAGGTGTTGCACACCCTGGTATGGATCGTTCAGTAAAACAAGCCAGATTTAAATACTTTTGGCCTCGTATGGCAAACTGATATTTCTGAGTATGTTAAGAAATGTAGTGTCTGCATGCAACATAAAGGCAATGCTAATGGCCCTAATCCAATCCAAGTGTATCCAACTACTAGCGAACCTTGGGAAAGAGTTGCGCTAGATTTGTTAACTAATTTCCAATGTTCCCTCCAAGGTAACAAACATCTGTGTGTTATGGTAGACCATTTCACCAGATATTGTGAGTTAGTTCCTATTGCAGATAAGACTGCCGAGACAGTAGCTAAAGCGTTTAAGAACGCATTATCTGCAGGCATATATATATATAGCCGGTATTCCTCCCGGCCCGGGCCTTTTCCAAGTGGTGGCCCGGCCTTGGCTCCCCTCTTTTGGGAGTGTCTGAGACCTAAGTCTCCCATGGGAGGAGGCACAAGTACCTCCTCATCTTTGGGACCAACTGTCCCCAGGCCTAGCCACAAGCTAGGCCTCTCTCGGTCTGCCATCCCCGCCCCAAGGGGCAAATGGGAATGACAGTCTTATGAGCTAAAGGCTCGGGCTCAGGCACCTACCCTACCCTAGAAGGTTAGGCATGGTGTCGATCGAAATTAAGAGACAAGATTGTGTTAAAGTTTGTTTCTTATAGATATACCTGTTATATTAAGGAACTTTATATAAAAGTGTAAGCTTTCAAATATATATTAACAGTGACATTTATATATGTGTAAGTAATATTCACGTGTGATTTACAGTTATACAGTGACATTTATATTGTATAGAAAAAGAAGTGTAAAACAGTTATTTACGTTTAAATCACGTGGTCGGGGCTGACACAGCAAAACAAGCCATAAACGCCAGCCATAGTATGTGTACCCTTCGGTCATTGACCCTAGGTTAAGCTTAGGGGTCATATGTCTGATGATTTTTGCGACTTAAGCTAACAAAAACTCAGCGTTTTTTAGATACAGTTTTTTTTTTAAACACTCTAATGTGGTGCTAGAATTTTCGTATACCTTTAAAAGGTTTTTTTGAAAACTCAGTTTAGTTTTAGTTTACACAATTAAAAATCAATTTCAGTCTGTATAGGTTTAAACTAAAGAAACAAACTAGATTTTATGATCTTGGGGTCAAATTTGAATTATTTACACAACTCTGGAAATAATTAATTCAACTACACACATTATGAAAATAATTTTTTTGAATCAATCCATCTGAGATAAATTTAAAAATTTTTTTGGATACTTTTAGAATCAAAATTTAAAGGTGGACGGGAGTCAGGCTATCTGCCGCAAAACTTGACAGGACCTACTGTAACAGGGGTCAAACACCGTTACACCTGAAACAACAACAAGTGTCCCTTTACCAAACTTACCTACATGTCTTTACCTTTTTTTCCAAGGCCCAAAAATTATGAAGGGGTTAGGGGTTTCAAACCCAAGTAAATTCACGAACTGACATAGATGAGATTGCTAAGTTAAATTATTTAAATGCTTTGTAAAAGGGGAACCTATGAACGATTAAATTAATTTCCGTGGTCAAAGGAAATTATCAAATAGCCTTACGTGCTTAGCAACAAAACTTTGATCCCAAAGGGCCCAGATTTAGAATGCGTTTTAATATCGCTTGAACCCACCCAAACATTGTTTTTCAGACTTACAGGCATTTAGAATTACATTAGACAATAGTCTTAGATCTCTAGATGCAAAAATAGCCCTAAAGGCAATGTGATTGGTTATCAGTGGTATTTTACAAGATAATGTCACCACAAACTATTGAACGATTAAATTATGTTCAATAAAAACCAACCTTGGGGAAAATTAGAAGGGTTTTAAAAATAGGTATGCATGCAGAAAGGAAAAAAAAAAATCCAAAATCCAGGGGATAATAAATTCAACTAGTATAAAAAAGAGTAAAAACCTACTCCCACTAAAACACAGAAGGGGAAAATCCCATATAGGCTTTTTATCAAGCTTGAATACAACAGACAGTAAACAAACTGCAACATAAAAACGTCTCAAATTGTACTTTGTGAGGGAACACATTGGGCACAGATTGTTTTTAATACACTCAATGGAGGCACGAAAAAAACGTGTTAATCAGCTAAAAGGGTGCATCAAGTGTTTAGGTAAAAAAAAGGAGGTAAATGCCACTGAAAAATGTTTTAAATGCAGGGTATGCATCTACGGGGCAAATTATCCCCCAAATACTTTTGCTGAAAGCAGCAGTTTCCCACAAACAGGAAGTCAACAAGCAACAGCATTAAAGGAGGAAAAAAGTTTAAAGCAACTGCCTCCCGATAGCTCAGTTTTAATAAAAATTTCACAAAACCAATCCTAACACTATTTTACAAGGGTCACAAAGGTCCTCAAAGAAGAAGTGTGTTGCAGAAACGAATAAAACAACCCTATTCCAAAAAACATTAAAAATTAGTTTTTTTTTCCACAATTCTGGTTAAACAGACATATGACCTAGCCAGAATCATTGTTGGTCTGGAAACAGGAAAAAGACATAGAACTGTGGTGTAGATGATTTTTCCCAATCTGTGCAGATCCAGGGGTTAAAAAAACAGTTGCAGCCTGAAAGCACTAAGGTCAAGTTAGCCGTCCGACAAAACAGACGGACACTATAGTCCAATTGATTTTAAACTTGGAAGTGATTATTATCACGTTTGTGCAAAATTTGTAAGTAAAAATGTTTACTTTTCGAAAACAGCAGGAGGAATGATATGTGGTCCCCTTCCCTCCAAATGGGAAAAACTGATAGTCATGGAAAAGTACTAGTTAGAGATAAACCCCGGGTCAGTACCCAAACAAAATTATCATTATGGGAAAAGAATGAACCAGTTAAATTTTTGGGGGTTAAAAATGCGATAGGGATTTATGTAAATAAACCAAGCCCACAAGACTAGCTTTTAACCCAAAATTTGGAACCTGTCAAATATAAAGAAGGGCAGTATTGGGTTGTTACCAGGGAAATTGAAACCACCACATCTGCCCGCAATTATCGCTGGCTTTCGGACAGAAGAAAGCACAAATACATACTCAGGGAAGAATCCGAGCTACTGCTGTCTATATATATCATCAAGAACAGTTGGGAAAAAAAATTTATTGAGGAAATAGTCGAAGATAAATTTAAGACAAACCCTCATTTATTCCCGCACAAAGGGGTCAGAAAGGATTCGAAAAACTCCCCTACGTGTTGTATTAATTGCAGCGCACGTCAAATAAAGAGTAGCAAGCTTTGATTTTTTGATGACCGGGCCCTCCTAACGAGAAGCTTTGGAGAAGTCTTATGAAATTTCGCACAAACCCCTATGCCTACACGGCGATATTCCAAAGCTTTCTTAAGAGTAGGGCACAAGAAATAGATAAGATTATACTCGATCTTGCGGCCTGAAAAAACATGATCCTCAAATCCTGTGAAAAATTATCGTTTCGAAACAGTATTGTTTGGGGCAACATCCTCTCCTTCTTATATTAGTACTCTAAATACACATTTGAAGAAACGAAAGTTTTTCCTTCAAGAAATCTTAAAAAAAAGTTTTTATTGGACAATCTTCAAGTTTGTGTGAATAAAGAGGGGGATTTGAAACCCTTTTACAGAAACTAACAAGGAGATGAAAGAACAAATATGCCTCTAAGGAGTGGAATACAAACCAAAGCAATTTTTTGAACTTATCAAAGAAGATTTCGCGAAGCTGAAAATTCCCCGATTGCAACAAACTGGACTTTTTTGAACACACGAAGTTACTTTAGTCTCAAAAGATAAACAATAAATCATCAGTCACTCACTAAACGTAGTTTTTCTGTCAGAGGTACACAAGTTTTGATCCCAGGCTCGTCTCAACCCAAAACCATAAAAGGGAAAAAGCTTATCAAGATCAGGAAGGGTCAAAATTGGTGGGATGAGAATTGTCTCTAAAATAGTCAAGCATGGGATAAATTTCCCAAGGGGGTTTAATTTTTGGGGAACCCTTTCATCAATTTTTTTCCACCCCCAATGCCGGAAAGAAACCATTTTACCAAAACAGTTCCCTGAGCGCCCAGGGGGGGGGATGGCGCTGCTCGCTTCCCATTGGGGTCGAGACAGCAGAATGTAAACACTTCCCTCACCTTGCCGGCGCCAAAACTTCGTGTTTTCTCGGTATAGTGCCTCCTTATATACTGAACATTTCACCCAATTCAATTGTCGGTAGTACTGATTTGTTGTGTCTAGAGTTTGTAAATGAATAGTTTACCATATTTTGATATAAATATAGAAGGCGTTGTGAAGCATATTACGAGTGCACCATGGCAAATGAAAAGTGCAACAAATAGGACCAAGGACGGCCGTTCCAGCCCTTTTAGGTGCAGTATTCAAAGTTTCGCATATATATATTTCCATAAAATTTGTAGTGTATATCTGAATTCAGTAATGGTCTGGGTGTGTACAGAACGTTTTTTTAATGTCCTTCAGATCAATAAGAAATTGTTCTAACGGTGAGTCCTCCAAGTGGATAAGTCGGATTTGTCTGTGATTTGGGATGACAGTGACTCAGAATCAAGATCCAGATGCCCTGGAAGTGGTGGAAACTGATGATGAAATACTTTCCACAAGAATTCAGGCAGAGGTGCCAACAGATGAAAGGAACTACCACCATCCAAAAGAAGAAATTGAACAAGAAGAAATACTTGCTTACATGCAATTATTGCAGCAACAAGAATAATCAAGTCCCGCATCTTCATTTTCCTGTGCCACATGCGAAAGTAAATCTATCCATACAAGGAAGGATAAAAATTGTTTTCATAAAGTTTTCATTGCAGAAATTATGATGTAAAAAGGATGTTTCTTTCTCAGGAACTCAAGAATATTTCATTGTAATGTACTCATTTGCAATGTGTCTTGTTGATAATTAGTTCCTACTTCAATTTTTTTTACTGCTTATAAATTGTTCAGAAACAAGTTCCATTTATGTTTTTTATATTGTCTACTTTTATAATAAATTTAAAAAAATAATGTATTTCGTTTTTTTCAACAATTGCAACTTGCAACATTCTAATTTTTATAACCCCAAACGGCAGGGACCGCATAGACTCGGAGGTCGAATATCTGCAATTGCCCGCGATGTTTACTTTCAAACTACTTTTTTGATGTCTCATGACCTACATCGAGTGGCTCTATCTCCTCATACGAAATCACTTTCAAAATCTGCATTTTAGTCTGCCTTGCCCTCTGAAGGGTTAAGCAACTTCATCAAATTAAATTTCCCAGACAAATAGGTCAAGAGGGAAACAATTACACATTACATGTGTTTCTGTGATGCGTCAACACAGAGTTATGGCGCTGTAGCTACTTATAATGCTGAAGGAAGTACACTAATTACTTCAAAGGCCAGGGTAGCACCCTTGAAGGTCAGAACAGTACCATAATTGGAACTGACAGCACTCTATGTAGGTACAAAATTAGCTGTCTATCTCAACAAAGTACTTGATCATCTCACTATTGAAAAAACCGTGATCTGGAGTGATAATGAAGCATTTCTCCAGTGGTTAAGAAAATAATAAGAGTAAGTTTGGTCTATGTACAGGAACAGAGTAGCAGAAAAAAAAGAGATCAGAGAGAATTTCTCTTTCTCCACGTCTCAACCCAAGAGAATCCAGCGCTGACATGTTGTACTGGGTCCTCACTCAAGAAATTTGTGGATAATTAATTATGGCTCCAAACGGACCGAACTGCTCTCTAATGAAAAATAACTGCCTCAGCAAAAAGCTCACATATGCCAGAAGAACATGCTGCTTTGAACACAGCAGAAAATAAGTGTGTAAATACTGCAGGACACAACAGAAATAGTCATTGATGGATCTAAATAACTCATCTTTGGGTAATCTCTTAAGAGCTACAGCTCCTTGTCTTTAAATTCATTAAAGGAATAAAACCTAATTATGAAAGTCTTGGAACCCATAAATACTGTGAAACTAATACAGAAAGATTTTTTCCTCTACAGAATATAAATTTCTCTAGAAACACAGATAAATCCCCAAAGAAAACCTGTTATGAATAATTCTTTAGGACTTTTATCTCACTCAGAAAGATTCAATAAGATGTCGAGAAGAATCCATAATTTTTCACACTACCATAAAGAAGCCATACATCCAAATTGTGATCCCCAAGAACATTGGCTGACAAAACTGATTGTGCAAAACCCCACAGTAACGAGTTACAAGGTGGGGTAGCTGACTCCCATTGGTCATATACGACAATCCTACTGGATACCTCCAAGGTCGACAAAAGTGTGAGACAAACAAATAAGGGACTGTATTTTACTTTCGTCACTATGTAATGGCGAGTATGTCATATCCAGGTTCTCACCTCCTATCCCTCTGAAAAGAGTTGTCGTATCCCTCCACTTGGAGGTGACAGAGTAGATACACTGGACCAATATTTTAAAACAAAACAGTTGACAAAGTTTCCCATACAAGGTGTAACATCGTTTTTTGTTCACTTGTGCTACAACGAGAGCAGTACATCTAGAAAGTATGCCATCAGACATGTCTGCTTGAAACCATTAATCAAATTATTCAGGTTTGCAGACCAGAAGGGCATGCCCAGACTGATGATTTTCAGATAAAGCAACGAACTTTTGTGCTGGTGCTGCTTATATGAAGCAGATCTTGTGATCAACCAGAAGTACACAGATCCTGAATCAAAGCAATGTCCCGTTGGAGATATATTCCTCTTAAATCTCCATGGCACGGCGGATTTTATGAAAGAATATACGGCATTGTAAACTTTTTTAAGAACCTACTTCAACGCACTTAGAAGAATTCCGTACCGTTTTGACTAAATAGAAAATAAGAAGTCAACAACAGACCTCAAACCATACGTTACCGATGATCTGGAACAATTTAGAAGTGTATAAGAAGTCCAATCTTCATATACTCCAACGCAAGAAGGCACGAACTCTGTTCCTTCCTGAAATGATAAAGAAATCATAGAGGATCCTACTATTTCGAACACTAGCAACCGTCGAGACGTAAATTCAAACACCTGAATAAGTAGATTGGCGAGAAGAATATTCTACACCTCATGATAGAACACTTCCTATGGAGCTGGTTTATGAAAATCAATAAGTCCTTAAGACTGGTGACATAAAGTTTATTGACAATGATGGTCCGAGGTCCCAATGGCACACTTGGAAAAATTGGACCATATATCCAGATGCAAATGAATCATCAGACATTTGATGTTTTAAGCAAAGTGTAGTGAATAGCGACAATAAACTAGTACAGTTAAGAATTACACAGTGTTGAAACAAAAATTAAGTGATTCTCCAGAAACCACACTGACTAAACTGTTCAGAAAAGACAAGCAGCAGTGGTGGCGAAGTGAGAAATCAAATTAATGTTAAGTGATGATATTTCACCTGCAGAGCGAACCTCCGCCACCCCCAGTGGTGGGAGAAATTTTTGTGGAGTTTCTCCCAGAGGGGTATCAGCCCCCTTCAGCCCTTCAGCCCCCTTCAGCCCCTTCAGGCCCCTTCAGCCCTTATGGCCCAGCCCTCTCAGAAGGGGCAAGCGTGCTTGGTTACTGCTACAGATGAGTAATTGATCACAGATGCTGTACGAGAATGCGACGTGGTCAAGTGACCACTGCTCCCTGCAGTCCAGTGTTGCAAAGTGTAGTTTAATAAAGAGACAGTAACATCTCTTACTTTAGCAGGACAATAAAGGAAAATCCATGCTCCCACTTTATTACCATAGTAAAGATAGTGGACATTGTTGTCAATGCTTAAGACACAAATCAAACATTCTGCTTTAACTTCATCGATGAAGTGGCAAGGAAGCAAAAGTACAAATGTCAGCTTTTTTTTGTGCAAGGGGCAGGACGGCATGGGGCGCTGTGGCGTCTTCAGATTAACTTATTGACTCTACTGAAGGTGACAACGAAACGCCAGAAAACCAACAAAGTAACGATCTGTGCGTATAGTGTGAACAAAGTGGTCTCATAAAACACAATAAACACTTAAAGGAAGTGTATCAGCTTCATTAAGTGATAAGAATTGTGGAACAATAAAGACAAATCTTGTGGAACATAGTGTACCTGTGTGCGTTTTCCAAGACTATGGTAAGACGTGGACATCCAAGGACACTTCAGCTTCGGTCGAAGGAGTAAGAACACCATAGCTCTTGCCGACAGAGATCAAGGTTAGGTTACGAATTCTGTAGTACAGGGACTGCGCATTCTGAGTCGCAAGGAAGTTTGTATCAACGCTATAGAGTCTGCATAAGGGCGGCCTTTTTTGAGTCCCCACAATAAATTTGTTCAGCCATCAAGTGAATGAAAATATGCTACATAACACCCCCTAGGGGTAATTTATAATCTTACAAATATAACTCTTTATACCCCCGTTGGAGAGTGACATTCGACAGCTTATCAAGACCTCGTCTGCAGGGGCGGCTGTGCACGATGACTGTCTATCTTAGTTTGTACAAACTCTTTAAACTTAACTGTGTAATGCCATTTCTCACATTCTGTATTTTTATGAAAATTTTACATAGCTATACTGCCTTATGACTTTATAATTAGGAAAAATTTAAGTGGAGTTAGACTTATGCAGTAATTTCTCTTTTGTTTGCTTGTTTACATTTATTAATCACATAACAGCTGATACCCAGAAGCAACACTGGGTTAGGTCAGCAGTCGAAATCCTCGTATAACTAATTGACTCATCAAAAACGTAACCACTAATGCCTACTCTTGACCAGAAGCCTTACTGATAATAAAACAAGGCCTATTTATACATTTTTTGTATATTATGTGTATTATATACTGTTATTTTTACAATAAAAAGTAAAGCTAGTGAAGAATAAAATGTTATTATATGGAAATCAACAAAGAGAAAATACAATTACAGTACCGTACAGTGTTATCGATAGCAGTAAGTTTTACGTAGTCGTGTTTACAAGAAACTCTTCTGTCTGTCAGTCCCTACACAAAGTGGGGTCTTATACATACAAAACACTGCAGATGTAAAACGTATTACAAAACTAACATCAAAATGAAAACTTAGTGAAAAAGAAAATTAACATTTATTTTTGAATGAATATATCCGTCTTTATGTATGTTTATATATAACTTGACTGTTAATTGGATCATGTACTATCTTTAACAATAAAAATAATAATTTCTCATTATGAAAAAAATTGTTTTTTTGATTTTAATATTATTATAATGATAAATATATAATAAAAATAAACAACATCTTGGCCCCATTGGCCCAATTCTCAATGTTCTTTGCATCAATTAAAACAATATTGGCCAGGTTGATTCTATCTGCCTAATCACAGTTTCTCTGATGCACCGTAAAATGTTCACGTTAGAGTGCGCAAGGATATTCTTTTGTGCTACACATTAGACTAATGATTATTAAGACATTAAATTTTTCCTGCAATATTCTGCATTTATAAAGTCATCACTTCTTCTGTATATTCTCAGATACTTGCAGCCGCCTCCAATTTTTTTGTTCACATAGTAATGAGAGTGTTAATATATGCACATGAGCAGTTCACTGATGTTGCAATTGGAATGACTGTTTTATTCGATTTTCTGCTACTACCTAATCACAGTACATAAACATCTCTCTACTGTTCCTATCGTTCATAAAATACTAGCATCCCAAGGAGCTCTGGATGAATAAATTTCCAGACACATCCTTACTGGGAAAAACAAAAATTGAACATAATAACTCCCATGCAAATATTGCACACCCCGCTACCCATTTGTGGCACATTTTCGAAACTTGTATAAACTGCTGGGAAGGTAGTCCTGGACACATCTAAAGAACTGTATGGATAGGTAGTATATATTTTTTAAACAAATATAAACTTGTTCAAGGAACATCATCTGGATTTCCAGGAAAAGGGAAAATTGGATCACTAAAGTCAAAACTACCTGTTAATCAAATGTAATGAATGGATGATCTTGGCAACATACAAGCTTTGACAGCACCCGACCACTATAACACAATGATTTAATGCATTTTTTGTTTGCACTTTTACCGCCCCACTGGATAACCTTAAGTTTTTCTAGTACCCCTCCGTGGGCATTAGAATTCTGGGTGCATTTAAAACGATTAAAGAAGTCAGATAATGGGGCTTTGGGCAAAAGAAAGAAATGATTTTTGCATGTCCTCCAATTTCAGTAATGTTTACAGCCTACATCTATATTCTAAATTAAATCATGTTTCTAAATATATGAAACCCTTTATGGTCATTCCTTTACCAACATTTAATTCCCGTGCTGTATTCATTTCCCATCGAACTCACTATTTACAGTCCGGTATTTTCGAGGTATGTGGAAAATTATAGAATCATTAAATTTTATTTAATAATATAACACCATTAAGAAGGAAGAATATCTATTAACAGCATCGCTAATGTGTGACAAATTATTGAATCATAGTCACCATCATTTCAGTAGATATAAATATGTACCTTTTTGATGTAGATTTTGTCACTGAAGTTGCTAGAATTATTGATGCACCTGCAGATCTATCCTGTGACGGTAAGCCGCAAGAGCATATAATACACAAAGGACCTAGGAACTAGGCCTCAAAAGGGTTACAGGTGTACCATTGAAATTTATAACTACAGTTCATTAACTGTAACAATCAAATTTAGGGAAATTTGCTTAGTATATCTCGTATCTTATTTCATTAATAATATATCTTGACATTTCCACATAGTGTTATTATACTGTCTCTGTATGTCCTCAACAAGTGGGCAATTAAGCACATAGTGCTCAAGACAGTGACAATATGCCTGACCACATAATTTGCATTTAGTTTGATAATCCGAGTGTATCCCAAACTAACTGAAGTACTTGTAAACCAAGCCTGAGCAATAGCCACTTCACATCAGTCTGTACACATTGCAAGTTGATCCATAGCATAGCTTATCTACATTCAAGTTATCATAGGGGTTATAGATCCAACTCAGATTCTAATTGCATACTTATAGACTTCATTTTCATTATTTACTTCTCTTTCACTAATATTATTCCTAATGCAAGACACAGATATACCAAGTATATCTGCATTCTCCTTCAGGGTACTTCTTCTTGTGCAAACATATCAACTTTATCATGAATGTGTTAAACCAAATGTGTGATGAATACATAGCAATTATCCATTAATTCCTTTTTCCCGATTTGATTATCTATACCAGGCCCACCCCCCTTTTTTCTTCAATGAGCATGATTGGAGTCATTAGTGAGGCAAGAGCCATGCAGTGATGACATAGATCAGTATTGAGGATAGAGTAAAGCTCACCTGTCCATAAGTTAGCTTAGCGCCATTAGAATCGCAAATAATCAAGTTTGCAGTGTAAAGCCCAGTTGTTAATTCTTATGTTTAACCAACCAAATTTACTATTGTTTTCTTAACATTGGAGGTGACAACGAAGTAGATGCCAGCCTGGCCAATTATTTTGGTTTTACCAACTAACTCGGTCTTAAAAACCATAATGTAGTATTCCCGATTATTATTTCAAACCTTGTGACAAAGAAATCAGCTGGTTTCTCCTCGCCAGATTTATGATTAAAGACTATTAGAATGTTGACCTAAACTTCTATATTATCTAGAGTTTCATTATTTTAGCGACTGGTTTTTCTACATACACAGTTTTATTATTATTATGTATTATTATATAATTATTATACTTATTATTACTATTATTATTATCATTATTGTGTCCAGTTGTAATGATACTTCATTTATCAGACCAGTTCACAGTGTGTGTAAATTTTACCTGCATTATTATCTCTTATATAATTAGCTAATTTGGAACACTTAAATGCAGTTTAAATCTAAATTGAAGGTAATGCATGTTTTTTTAATGTAACCAACTTTGCCTTCTGACTTTACAAGAAAAATAGATTCATTTCTCTGAATATAAGTGACTGTTCCAAACACTCTATTTTGAAGTGTCCCACAAAATAGTGTAGCACATTGTCACCGTGCCTGCCACATTTGGTGGAATTTTAACATTGAATTGTACTATTCTTCCTATGAATTCTTCCATTTTTTAATAAATTCCTAGACAGTGCTTCATCCAAGCACTTTAGTTTCTTTGCTTCTTGCATCAACAATATCACTCTTATTATGTTAAGGGGAATACCGAACCTTGTGACTGAAGCCTTTTCTGGAAGTCTCAGCAATCAATGTGTCTCTTTGTCAGTTTATTAGAATAAATAATCGTAGGTTTCTTAACAATAATAAATATCAGTATTCCCATGTTTAATCCTAGGACATATATACTACTCTTAGTAATTTCATCTTCAATCTAATATTTTAATGATTTCCTTTAATTGGACAATTTGCTAATCAATTGTCTCAGATTCATGTTTTGCATCTTTTCATAATCCCTATTACTTACGAATATGTCGTCATTAGTTTCCTCTTCAGTTTTAACATCACACATAGGAAAATGTCCACATAAAACTGTTTACACATAGCCTCACCAGTGGCCTTCCCGAACGTTTGAGGTGTAGTATTTATAGTCGCCTGAACAGAAATGGGACTAGAATTCTGACAATTAGTACTCTCCTAAGGCAGAAGGTTTTTTTACAGGGCTAAATGGGTCAGTAGGATTTCATGGCACAAGGACTGGGTATAAAACCTGGGATGTTTTACTGTAATATCAGGAAGGTATCCTAATTTATCTATTAATAAAGACGGACCTTTCAAGGTCATTCATGCTTGGTACATCCATATCATTCTTGACACAACAGTTGAATACTATCCTTCAGGGACTGTTTTAAGAAGTCCTTTTATTAGCTCATGTGTGGTAAGTAATGATGGGAATAAGCTAAACCTGTTCAGAAGGTAACTCTTATTGCGATAGTATTCCCCTTTGAATTGTATTAATTTTATTATATTCTATCAATTAATCACGAGTCTTACTATAATTCGTGGAAGCTGACCACTAACTATAAGCCATAAAGTTTTGGTAGAATACCGACATATGTAAAGTAAAAGGACACAAGTGCAACTAATGGTTACTTTATTGGTGGCAATGAACTTTTTTCGCTCTCCAGGAGCTTTATCAAGCCATAAGCTAGATAAAGCTCCTGGAAAGCGAAACGTTTTGCCCCCAATAAATTTTAACATAGTTGCATTGTGTCCTTTTTACTTTACAACCTATAACCCCTTTTTTAATTTTAGAGTTCTGGTTGACCGGTCCCCAAAATCCCACCCAATATTGTTTAATTTCACCTTTTCCGGATATTGTTCCTGATAACCCCAACATTTGGATTATTACTTAATTCAAACTTGTCCGATCCCATTTTTTTGTAGCCAACATCTTTCCCTGTTTTGTATTTTGCTGGGCTCTTTATTTTTTTAAACCACGTGACCCCATTAAAAAGGGTTTATTTATTATTTTAAAGGGGAATTTTGAAAAACTGTTTCTGTAGTTTTTAAAAAGATTCCTTTTTGTGGGTGGGCCCTTCCAAATGGGGTATATGAATTCCCCCTTTTAAGAATTTTATTGGGGCCAACGAGTCGTTGGTCCCAAAAAATTCTAAGTCCCAAATGTAGTTATTTTTCCTTTTGGTAGGCGGTCTATACACTGCGGTGATAATATACCTAGCCCTCCCTGGCCAAAAAAAATTTCACCGTTTTCCGTTCGCTGGGACTTTTTGTCTAATAGAAATCCAAAAAAATTTAAAAATTTTCAAATTTCCCCCCCTTTGAAACACCCAATCCTCTAAAAAAAAATACGTTTGAAAAATTTGGGCACGGGAAAACCCCTTGATTTTGAAAAATTACTTAGGTTTTAATTTTTTTTTTGCCTTTTTACCCTAAAATTTTCCCTTTTTCACTAGGGTTTTAAGGGCTACTTCACTTTTTATTTCCCTTTAAAATTTTACATTCGCTGCTACTTTCACGTATGTAACAGCTGTGCTTTTGGTTATTATCTATACAAACCTGCATATTAAACAACATGGTGTTTTCCCTTTTCTGACACCATAACAATTTTTTAAATTTTAAAAACGGGAATTTTCACTTTCATTATTCCCCAAAACACCTTTTACACCAAAAAGGGTTTTTCCCCCTTTTTTCACCCCTTAATTTTCCCAAGGAATCGTTTTTTTTTTTTTAAAATTTTTTTTTTTAAGGAATGGGTGCCTTTGACACAAAAAAAAACAACCCCGTTTGGGCTTTTTTTCCTTTAATTTATGGGGTTTTACCCGGGGTTTAAAGGGACCAATTTTTTTAAAACTTCCTGGTTTCTGCCTTTGATGTGTGGGCAATTTTTCCCCTTTATTCTAAATAATTGTTATTAAATAAAACCCTTAGTGCTTTTTTGGGTTTTTTTTTGCGTTTTAAACTTTTATCTTAAAATACCAGAGTCATTATTTATTAGATCATAATTTTTGGGTTGACTATTTTGCAGCGTCCCAACAACGGGGGGGGTCCCTCACTTATCCCCATCCAAGGAGAATTTATTTTTATGGCAGTATTAGATGACACCGACTTTTTCTATTAGTTTTTTAAAATTTTGAACACTACATTCAGTACCCAAATTTCGGATCTTCCCAAGATCCTTTTAAATTAGGGAAATTTAAATTTTTAACGTGCTTTTCAATCTAAATGGAAATAGTTGAAAATTTTTTTTAATTGTGTTTCTAAAATTTTTTAAATTAACCACAATATTTTCCCAGCCCAAACCCTACTTTTTCCCTCTAAATTCCATTTTCCCCAAAAATTTAAACCCACGACTCACGAAAATGAAAAAACCGATACCAACGGGACCCCCAGTATGGGGGGGGGGTTTAAACCCAGTGGAAAATGAGTCGTAAAACGCCGGGCAAAGGAGAGGCCACGGGCCAGCGGGCCTGAAGTGAATCTTTTTGGGCCAGTTTCCCCCCATTTGGCTGCGCACGGGCCGGGGGGTTTTTACAACTCCTTGCTGCGGGTTCGGGCCCCTTCCTGTACCGGTTTTATATAAACCACTTCTGCGTAACTACTTTTAAATTTTGGGAAAAACCCTTTAAATATTAAGAAAAGGAATAATAACCCCTGTGACACTTTAAAAGATCTTTTCCTTTTTATGTAAAATCCCCCTTGAATTGGCCCAAAATTTTCTTCTCATCTTTTTTCCGGGAAAAAAATTTTTTGGGTAGAGACAATTCGGGAGCTTAGAAATGTCCTTTTTTACTTTTTCTAGGTGGTTTAACTGCATTTTTTAAACACACATTAATTTTTTTACCTCATTAATTTTTTTTCTTTTCCCCAAGACCCGAAAAATTTTTGGGGGGTTTCAAAACCCAATTTACTGTTTTTTTCTGAAAAAAATTTTTGGGCCCAATCTTCTGTTTGTTTTTTCACAAATTTTTGTATTTTTTCATATTTATTTTCAGTAAATTTAAAAAAAACATTTTTTTAAAATTTAAACACGTTCATTTTTTTTTCAGTCTTTATTTCCAGGGGACTTTACTTAAGCCTTTAGTTATAGGCCCTTTTTCCCTGCATTAAGTGACGTTTTTTTTTTACTCATACCCATGGATTTTACCTTTTACATTAATTTTTTAAAGAGCCCCTCTTTGGTTTTTTGTATGGATTAGTCTTTTTATTTTTAATTTAACTATGTTTTTACCCACATACATAATTACCTTTTTATAATTAATTTTTTTTAAAATTTTAAATTAAAAAAAATCCTAACAATTTTTTTGGGCTTATTGTATTGTTTATTTATTAACAATTAAAAAACCTAGCAACTTAGAGGATTTTTTATTTGCATAATGCCCCAATTTTAAATTTTAAATTTTTTATAATGAACCACTTTCTTTTAAAGTCAAATAATATATATTATTAGATTTTTTTTTTTTTTGTAGACTTCGATAATTTATCATTTTTATTGCCCAAACCCGTATTGATTTACTTTTTAATTTACTTAAACATAAACAATTTAAATTTTTCTTTCATTATTACCGGGGATCATTAAGGTCAAAACAAAATTCGGTTTTAAGACCGAAAGAGGGGAAAATTTTGGTTTTTGGGGGGGGGGGAGGGGGTATTTTTACAAGAACCCTAAATTTTCGAAATTTTTAAAAAATTCCACCCACCTCGGGGGGAAAATCTGAATACATTGAATGAGTTTTTAACTTAATGAAGCTGATTTTTAAAACCCGGAGCTTTGTGAGACTTTGGCCCCTTTGGGATCGCAAACAATGAAACTCCCTTTAGTGACCCTCGTCTCAACCTCCCCAAAATAGCTCTGGGTCTTGGATTAGGAAAAACAATTACTTATTAGGAAAATTTGCAGGGAAAATTTACCAAATTTTTTGGCTTTTTAAATGAGAATTTAAAATACAGTTGAGTTTTGAAATATTTGTTTATCTCTTTTACAAAGGGTTTCAATTATTTAAAACCCCTTTTTTCTTTATTTAAAAAACGCCCAAAATTTTTTTTTAAAACCCTTTTCATTACAATTTGGGGGTTTTATCCCCAAAGCCCCCCACAAAGATTGCATATTGCAAAAATCAAGTAACCTTACCTGTTTTTGTGGTTTGCAATGCACACTGGGAAAAACCCCAAAAAAAATTAAAAGGGGGCACTACCGTTGTATTGCCCAGTTTGGTTTAGCACTTTTTTTTTGAACATAATTAAAAATTGGTGGAGCTGGGGAGTAGACGTTTTGGCATTAATTTTACGCCCCGACGTCGCATTTTTTTTTTTAGTAAAACATTTATTCTTCCATTTTTTTCTAGCTGGACAATTTTCAGGTTCTTCCTCTTTAATTAATTGTAGCGTTGAATTATCCCATAATATTTCTAAAGGGGGCACTACAAAATTACAGAAATATTAAAAACCCAGCAGAGTGGGCTTCCCTTTACGCAATAGCTTTGTTATTACCTTGTTTTTTTAAAACCTTTTTTTATTAAAAATTTTTTGGGGGTTTTTTGGGGTTATGTTTTTATTTAATTTTTCCTTTTCCCCAATATTAAATTTCCCTTTAATAAAACAATAATTCCCCTTCACTTTAATTTAAAACATTACTTACAAAAAGGAAAAAATTTTAAAGGGATATTTTGTTTTTCCCCCTGGTTTATTACCTTTTTAAAAAATCAAATTAACCTTACACACCTGCTTATTTTATAAATTTTTATCTCTACCAATTAAATTTAAAATTTTAAAAAAAAAAGGAAAAAAAATCCAAAATTTTCAAACCAAAAACTAAATGAAAATTTTTTCAGGACGAGCGAGGCTTTTAAAATTCCGACGAACCCCTAAAATTTTTTTGTGCCCCGATTTAATTTTTAAAAAAAACAAAAAAGGCATTATCAATAACCCCGACCCAAAAGGAAAAAAGTGGGGAATTTTTTTATTTTTAGTTAAAAAGGAGAACGTAAGCTTTTTCTAAAATTAAAATAGAAAGTTTTAAAGTTTAGCCTGTTAAAGTTGTTTTTAAGTGTGCAAAATTTTTAAAATCATTGTTACCACCATTGTTTTTTAAAATGCATTTGATATGTTTTTCTTTGTCACTAAATATTGACTTGTATCAATTTCAATACAATTTGAGTTGTATAAATATTCGGATTCCCTTTAAAAAAATATAAAAAAACTTTTTCTTTATAAGTGAACACAGACTTTGAGAGTAAAAAATCACAGTTACCTGGACCCGGAGTTTACCTGGAGAGAGTTTCGGGGGTCAACGCCCCGCGGCCCGGTCTGTGACCAGGCCTCCTGGTGGATCAGCGCCTGATCAACCAGGCTGTTGCTGCTGGCTGCACGCAAACCAACGTACGAGCCACAGCCCGGCTGATCAGGAAACTGCCTTTAGGTGCTTGTCCAGTGCCAGCTTGAAGACTGCCAGGGGTCTGTTGGTAATCCCCCTTATGTGTGCTGGGAGGCAGTTGAACGATCTCGGTCCCCTGACACTTATTGTATGGTCTCTTAAACGTGCTAGTGACACCCCTGCTTTTCATTGGGGGGATGGTGCATCGTCTGCCAAGTCTTTTGCTTTCGTAGTGAGTGATTTTCGTGTGCAAGTTCGGTACTAGTCCCTCTAGGATTTTCCAGGTGTATATAATCATGTATCTCTCCCTCCTGCGTTCCAGGGAATACAGGTTTAGAAACCTCAAGCGCTCCCAGTAATTGAGGTGTTTTATCTCCGTTATGCGCGCCGTGAAAGTTCTCTGTACATTTTTAGGTCGGCAATTTCACCTGCCTTGAAAGGTGCTGTTAGAGTGCAGCAATATTCCAGCCTAGATAGAACAAGTGACCTGAAGAGTGTCATCATGGGCTTGGCCTCCCTAGTTTTGAAGGTTCTCATTATCCATCCTGTCATTTTTCTAGCAGATGCGATTGATACAATGTTATGGTCCTTGAAGGTGAGATCCTCCGACATAATCACTCCCAGGTCTTTGACGTTGGTGTTTCGCTCTATTTTGTGGCCAGAATTTGTTTTGTACTCTGATGAAGATTTAATTTCCTCATGTTTACCATATCTGAGTAATTGAAATTTCTCATCGTTGAACTTCATATTGTTTTCTGCAGCCCACTGAAAGATTTGGTTGATGTCCGCCTGGAGCCCTTGCAGTGTCTGCAATGGAAGACACTGTCATGCAGATTCGGGTGTCATCTGCAAAGGAAGACACGGTCTGTGGCTGACATCCTTGTCTATGTCGGATATGAGGATGAGGAACAAGATGGGAGCTAGTACTGTGCCTTGTGGAACAGAGCTTTTCACCGTAGCTGCCTCGGACTTTACTCTGTTGACGACTACTCTCTGTGTTCTGTTAGTGAGGAAATTATAGATCCATCGACCAACTTTTCCTGTTATTCCTTTAGCGCGCATTTTGTGCGCTATTACGCCATGGTCACACTTGTCGAAGGCTTTTGCAAAGTCTGTATATATTACATCTGCATTCTTTTTGTCTTCTAGTGCATTTAGGACCTTGTCGTAGTGATCCAGTAGTTGAGACAGACAGGAGCGACCTGTTCTAAACCCATGTTGCCCTGGGTTGTGTAACTGATGGGTTTCTAGATGGGTGGTGATCTTGCTTCTTAGGACCCTTTCAAAGATTTTTATGATATGGGATGTTAGTGCTATTGGTCTGTAGTTCTTTGCTGTTGCTTTACTGCCCCCTTTGTGGAGTGGGGCTATGTCTGTTGTTTTTAGTAACTGAGGGACGACCCCCGTGTCCATGCTCCCTCTCCATAGGATGGAAAAGGCTCGTGATAGGGGCTTCTTGCAGTTCTTGATGAACACAGAGTTCCATGAGTCTGGCCCTGGGGCAGAGTGCATGGGCATGTCATTTATCGCCTGTTCGAAGTCATTTGGCGTCAGGATAACATCGGATAGGCTTATTTTTTTTTTTTTTATTATCACACCGGCCGATTCCCACCAAGGCAGGGTGGCCCGAAAAAGAAAAACTTTCACCATCATTCACTCCATCACTGTCTTGCCAGAAGGGTGCTTTACACTACAGTTTTTAAACTGCAACATTAACACCCCTCCTTCAGAGTGCAGGCACTGTACTTCCCATCTCCAGGACTCAAGTCCGGCCTGCCGGTTTCCCTGAATCCCTTCATAAATGTTACTTTGCTCACACTCCAACAGCACGTCAAGTATTAAAAACCATTTGTCTCCATTCACTCCTATCAAACACGCTCACGCATGCCTGCTGGAAGTCCAAGCCCCTCGCACACAAAACCTCCTTTTACCCCCTCCCTCCAACCCTTCCTAGGCCGACCCCTACCCCGCCTTCCTTCCACTACAGACTGATACACTCTTGAAGTCATTCTGTTTCGCTCCATTCTCTCTACATGTCCGAACCACCTCAACAACCCTTCCTCAGCCCTCTGGACAACAGTTTTGGTAATCCCGCACCTCCTCCTAACTTCCAAACTACGAATTCTCTGCATTATATTCACACCACACATTGCCCTCAGACATGACATCTCCACTGCCTCCAGCCTTCTCCTCGCTGCAACATTCATCACCCACGCTTCACACCCATATAAGAGCGTTGGTAAAACTATACTCTCATACATTCCCCTCTTTGCCTCCAAGGACAAAGTTCTTTGTCTCCACAGACTCCTAAGTGCACCACTCACTCTTTTTCCCTCATCAATTCTATGATTCACCTCATCTTTCATAGACCCATCCGCTGACAGTCCACTCCCAAATATCTGAATACATTCACCTCCTCCATACTCTCTCCTCCAATCTGATATTCAATCTTTCATCACCTAATCTTTTTGTTATCCTCATAACCTTACTCTTTCCTGTAAATTTACCTTTAATTTTCTTCTTTTGCACACCCTACCAAATTCATCCACCAATCTCTGCACTTCTCTTCAAATCTCCCAAGAG